>OZ038439.1:8003668-8053668 GCA_964036275.1 Litoditis marina
TCGTTTCAGTCAAAGTTGTGTTCAATAGAATCCAGCCTCTTTACGGTGCATTCTTTGGATATCCACAAATTCATTTCAATAGTCAACTGTTTTTCGAATAATCTCTACTTACTTAAATTTACCATCTGTGTATGAAAAGCCCTACCCCCAGATAGAATCCGGCCTCTCTATGGGGTATTCCTTGGATTTCGGCATACTTTTCATTTTTGGTCATTTGTTCCTCTAATTATTGTGCTCAGTAGTATAAAAGTCTTCATGACCGCTTTGTAAGTTGTAAAAAAATATTTCAAGTTTTCTCATTACAATAAAAGTGTTTAATTGGACACTCTAACTTTCAAACTAATTAGACTCAAGTGGTGTACTTTGTGGTAAACTTCCTCGTTTTAGCAGAGAAAAATGTGTTTTTGTTGCAAAGCGCCTATATTGGGTTGGAGCAGACATTAGTAGACAAGGAAGTAATGCTATATGGGACTATTTCACAACCAACTCGTTAAGACTATTATATGTTATCCCCAGTTCCTTTTAGGATATATATGTACTTATGCATTTATCTTAGTTTTATATGTCACCCAAATATGAAGAGGGATCACGGATATGGAAATGATTGTATATAAACCAGACCTTTTAAACTTATACGTGAATAAATACTATAACTACACCTCTTTTACACAGTAAAAAAAGTTTGTTTTCAAGTTTTCGGCAATAATTCGAAGTTGAAAGTCCATTTCAATTCACAAGTCCACATTTTATTCAGACGGTTGATGATTTGACTACAAAAACTTAACAACTTAACTTTTTTACATTTGATGCTAGATTTGAAAAATTAAACTGAACCAGGATTTGTGTGGAAAGTATCAACCTCTCTATTATTATTTTTAATAGTTATAAAACTGTTTATTAGTTTCTAATGGTTCGAGATAAAGTTTGTTGATCACATCATGGAAACTTCACACAGAGAAAACAATATCACTGTTAGAAAGTTTCCCAGAGAAAGGCGAAAGCATCAATAGTTGTACACTATATTATGCTCTCTGGATTTCAGTCTACGAAAATAGTTAACATTACTCATTCAATTTCCCTACCAGTTTCCCATTCACGCGTTGGTTACCTATGGATCGTTATCCACCCATTATAGATAATAATAATAATAATCTTTCACGGCAACTATTTCAGTCGTCTACTTCAGTAACTTTTGACGACAGAAGAATCAAATCACACATTTCGCATTGTAAACCGTAAATGGTTCTGTAACCTAAGCGCTAGTAAACTTCCGACAACAGGAGTCAGTCTCATGGGGTGTTCTGGCGGCGTAGCAATCTCTCCAATCTCACGAGAAGTTCATATGATTTCTTATGAGATACCTCATGAGCCACTCGTGAACTCTCAATGTTGTAGCATAGCAAATAGAATCTCATGAGAAGTTCATGCGAATAGCTCCTGAGGTATCTCATGAGATTTTTGAGGTATTCGTACGTCGCCTGGTGATGGAAGAAACCGAAAATTCTGTATATTCCAAGTACAATCATGCGATATATTGCACCGAAAATCTTGCAGGCTCTCCGGATATAGTTCGCGTGAGATTTCTTAAATTTCGAAGGGATTAATACAACAAAACATCGAATAAACTGAAAATCTTTTCGGTTCAAAGTATAGTTTACGTGCTAAACACTCCTAACTAATCATAGAAAAGTCTATATTCCCCCGTTCTTTCGCAACTTCTCCAGTTTTAGCCCCCGGTCCACTCTCAATCACAGAAATGGCTCATCCCTCGTAAACCTCTTATTTCTCGAGAAGTAATGAAAGACACATACATACTAGAAGTAAATTGAATATTCACGTAAAGTTAGCATTCTAATGATACATCGTGCACTCTGTCATTGCACTTTTCTGAGTTCTGCTGTGTTTAACATGTTTCCCGTGACTGTGCAGTTTGCTTCACGTGACTGTGCAACTAACAGTGTATTTTCACTTCACTAACCTTTGAAGTGTATTCGATGTACTTGAAACGTGCACGATCTTAGTGTATACTGTTAGTCAGTTGCAGAGTCACGGGAAACCTATTAAACACAGCAGAACTCAGAAACGTGCAATGACAGAGTGCAGGATGTATCATTAGAATGCTAATTTCACGTGACTATTCAATGACTTCTAGTATAAGGACTATTATTCCGTATAACAAACTCTATAGTGAGTGCCAAATTTATAAATTTATGTTTCTGGCCGGAATCGAACCTGCGAGCAAAAGATTTGTAACAGGTGGAAAACCACGGCGCTATTAGAGTAGAACGGGCATATTTGGATTCGAAGACATGTGTGCGTACACAGCGGAAAGTGAGATATACAGTACCCTCCCGCTTTCCCGTTGGCGACGACTATAGCCTACGTACTATCTAGGTGCCCCAACATGTCATATTGAGATTAATGGCCACTCTTCCTCCGAAACCCGCTTATTGCCACCTTTTAATCCATATAGCATAAATCGAAGACTTCTCATTTTATGGTCCCGTCATGTAGTTTTCTCAGCTTATGGTCCACTCTTAATCACAAACTCAGCTAAGCTGCACAAATTTCCCTATAATTTTTCCCATATCGCAGTTCTCGCCATCTTACAAGCGGCATTTTCGTTTACATTCTAGAATATGATAAAATTGGTGGATAAAACACGATTTTAATTATAATTATATGTATTCTTACGCTTGTTTTTGATATGTATCAGTTCGTTCCCTCACGCATTACTCTCTATCTCTCTCTCTCTCTCTCTCTCTCTCTCTCTCTCTCTCTCTCTCTCTCTCTCTCTCTCTCTCTCTCTCTCTCTCTCTCTCTCTCTCTCTCTCTCTCTCTCTCTTTCTCTTTCCCTCTCTATTGCGAGTGACCATACTCGAGTTGTAGTCTAATCTTTGAAACGCAAGAGGGTTTTTGAAATACCCCTAAATCCTAAATCACCCTTTAATCCGCTGCAGGCGAAGAGGATAACCCTCCCACAAATAGTTTAGGGTTCGTTCTTTTTCTCTCGTTGTATTTGTAGTTTTCTCCTGTAGTTTCACGGTCGTAAATTATTATGTGAACTGAGATCAAAGTACAAAGAAGCTATTTTTACTCCCTGATATGTTCAGGTACTTCGTACTTGTTGACAACCCAGCAAGAAAAGCGCAGATTAGGGTTCACTTAGAGGAGAGCAGATGGATACAGTACATCTATCTCTGGGCCACTGTGTCTGTAGTTTGATCGCGACATATTCTATAGTGGGAGTCAAATATATAAACTTCTGTCTCTCTCCGGAATCGAACCTGCGAGCAAAAGATTGGTGGCAGGCCGCTAACCACTGCGCTAACCACTGCGCTATTAGAGCCCATAACCACCAAGCTGTCGAATAGAAGATATGTGTGCGTACACAGCGAAAAGTGAGATATACAGTACCCTTCCGCCTTTCCGTTGGCGACGACTATAGTCGTAATTCGAGAACAACGATTTGCGTACGAATCAAACTACACACTACACTTTAGATTTGGTCACTCTCTTCAGCAATCGCTCAACTCAAACGAGCGCCGTTGCGAAACAGTCACTTTACTCTAAATAACGTACAACCTTTTTTGGAAAGAGCGCACCCTATAGTAATTGTAGGGCACTTTGCCTGCATGAAAGGCGATTTAGGTGTAGTTCAAAAACACTTTTGCGTTTTTGCGTTTCAGTGCTATATTTCGAACAGCAAGTGTGGAGAAATGCTGGTTGTTGAGCAGTAAGTCTGTTTCGAGTGGTTTTTACTTTCTGGTTGTATAGACCGCCATGTTTTTCCCTTGGTGGCGCACTCACTATCAATTGGCGCCGAATAGTGTCCATGAGAGAAACGCGCGCTATCGGTCCGTCGATAGCTCAGTTGGTAGAGCGGAGGACTGTAGAGTCGCAGATATCCTTAGGTCACTGGTTCGAATCCGGTTCGACGGAATGTTTTTGCATTTTATTTGCAAAATTGGAAAATAATATAATTAAAACTTTGCTTCCATGACCTTATACAGAAACAGTAATTTAGACTGTAGGAGGGTGCTGCGCCATAATTTGAGTACTACTTTCTTTGTAAACATCAAAAAGTCGTTTTTCATCTTTAATGGTTTTCCTGCTACAACATAACCTATCGTTGCAAATATGCTTTTCCAAAATTTCCATGATTGGATATTGCATTCACTATTTGGTCTCGAAAACGTAGTTGGGAAGCCTAGTCAAAATCAGATAACAGATTTTCTTGCTTTTTCTTGTAAACATCTCGCTAATTGTAGTTCTTATTCTCGACACGGCATCAAAGTGGTGCTCTATTTCATTAGATTTCCTGATCAAAATTCAATCCATGTTAGCTCATCAAAGACAATACGTTTGAATACTAAGGAATTTCAGAACATATTTTTTGATTTTTTTCACTGGTTCATAATATTTCTAGTTTCCAATGCAACTTAGAACACAGAATCGAACTACATCAGTTTTTTTGAAACTTGAAAAACTTAGCTTTCAAATTTGTTCGTTTTCCTGGCACATTTTTATATTGATGACTCAAATACAGTATGAAAGTATATTCCTTGAAAGTTGTTCCCCAACTTTTGATAGTTGTCCATTTTCCGGGATTATTGTCCACTCTCAATCAGAGAAACGACTTATCTCGTCCTGTTTATCTCGATTAAACCCCTCATCCAAGGCTGCTCCAGAATACAACTGCTCTAAGACGTTAGCAGATCACGTTCGATACCGCTAGGAAAATAGTCAACTGGAATCAATATCAGAAACCGCAACCCACATGAACAAAGCGATGAGTTCTTAATATAACCGTTTTTTTTTACTTGCAATGAAAAGCCGGTTACAATGAAAATCCACGCACGATTTGGTTTTTCTAGTGGGTGCCAAATTTATAAATTTCTGTCTCTAGCCAGAATCGAACCTGCGAGCAAAAGGTTCGTAATAGAGCGGCTAACCATTGCGCTATTATAGTTCGTAGGTGGCAAGCTTTGGCATCGAAGACAGCGGAAAGTACACAGCGGAAAGTGAGATACACAGTACTCTCTCGCCTTTCCGTTGGCTACGACTATACCGTTAGCTTGAACGGTGACAGGAATTTGGTTTCAGGTTACGTGAACTTTTGCTAATGTTCCTTCACATTTCGGTAACTATTCCACGGATGTCTAGTACTGAAAACTTTCTACGGCTAAATAATAAATGATATTCATTTTCCCGAATGGCATTGGAACAAAGTGCTGGATGAATACTTTTCAGAAAAAAACCTAGTTTAGTTTTCATTCAGATTGCTCCCCGGTTTTTACGCCAACAGAGTTAGCATGTTATTTTCCTCCTTTTCATCGTTTAATCAATTTATTTTTAGTATGTATGCTCAGAGAACTTATCATTTGCCATATTGTCCACTCTCAATCAGAGGAAAAGCTCATCCTATCTTTTTATCCCGATTAAACCCCTCATTCAAGGCGGCCATATTTTGTGAGCGCAAATGGCCGACTAAGCTATTTCAGCAAAATTCAAATAAAGATAAAGTTCCATAAGGTTCGTTACTCCCAAAGCGAGGCATTAACGTGTAGTTCTCTCCTGCCGTGTTTGTATACGTTGTTTCGCCAATCGATGTCCTTCTACAGTAATCCTTCAAGTGTTCGAGAGGCGTTTTCTAACGAATACTTCATTCACTTGGTTCGAAACTATCAGAGATTTGTAGTAGTAAGCGTGCAGAAGGCACTACCAAAAGTTGGACAAAATTCTAATACGCTAATATACCTTTGACCTGGAAGTTCGAGCAGATTACTGTAGAGGGTTATACGTGGGTGGAACAAACTATAGTTTGATCCCGTTGCTTCACGGTCGGAGATCGAGAATGGTGGCGTGTATCGAGTTCACACTACAACTATGACGTCTGCATTCCCTATTTCGTTCTGATAAACCAATTGCTTCAATGTCACTATTTCCAGTGTGAGGGAAAAATGGATAAAAATCATTGAAAGCTCACTCAGAGGTCAGGTCAGAGATCAGAGATAGACTTTTGCTCACTTACCTTATTTGAGCTCACAAATTACACCACAAAACTTGACTGATCCGTAAAGTTGGAGGAACACACTCGATACTGCTAGTTAAATTAAAACGCGATGGCAAAGTTCACTTGGGTAATGTGAGAACTATACTGCTAAGTAATTGCACAGTCACGTGAAACATGTTAACACAGCATAACTCAGAAAGGTGCAATAACAAAGTGCACGATTCTCCATTAGAATGCTAACATTACGGGACTATTCAATTTACTTATAGTATAGTATAGAATTGAAGATTGCGCCGCTTCAGATATTGCCTAACATTAACAACGGAGTTGACATTAGTTTTGACTTTTTTCAGCTGTCTATCTCGTAGTCCTGTGAGTTCAGAGAACTAGCATATTGTCCACTCTCAATCAGAGAAAAAGCTCATCCTCTCTTTTTATCCAGGATTACTTCCCGAATGAGATGATGTATAGTTCGCATCTCGGCAAATAAGAGCGAATTTTACTAGCTGACTATGGAATTTTCATAGATAAAGGTTTTGAAATAAAACGTGAATAGTACGTGATGGGAACAGTTACGCCAAAACAATTCAACAATCCTTACTAGAGGTAAACTAAACAGTTCCGTAGAAGATTAACAAACTTCTCAACTTGTGTCTTCATTTTTGCAGATTCACATCAGCACCTGAACACAGGAATGCGAGATTTCAAAAAAAATTGGAAGATGTTAGAGAGAGATAGAAAAAGAAAAATTGTACAACATATTGCTACCGCGTCTGATTCACCATAATTCGTGTAAAGTCATTCACGAAAACTATTCGAAATGTCCCTGGGTGCGTTAACCCTAGAAAACGTGAGGAAGTGCAATCTTGATGGTTTTACTTCCGATAAACCTATTTGTGGATGTTGGGTCCGTAATCCGAGAAGTCTCGCGTATTTTGTCCACTCTCAATCAGAGAAGAAGATAAACCTCCCCCCTCTTCCCTAAGCCTGGTTACCTTCCGAGAGAAATACTCGTCACTGAGTAGATTCACAGTAATATCTATACTCTGTTTCACCCATCAATGTCCTTCTACAGTAATCCGTTGAATATTCAGGAGACTAGTTCCAATGAATAATTCATCATTTTGGTTTCAAACCATTAGATTGTGTAGTAGTAAAGGTGCAGAAAACACTACCAAAATTTGGAGAAAATCCAAAAAGGCCAACATGTCACACTTTGACCTGGAGATTTGAGCATACTACTGTAGAGGGTTGAAAGTGGGTGGAACAAACTATATGTTCTGATCGAACACAGTTGCATCATACAAGTGAACAAGGGAAACTGGAATTTCAGGTGCTAACTCGACATTTGTAAATTCATCGAAGTTTCGCAGTATTCAACTTTTGACGAAAAGTAGTGATGGAGGGTTCAATACCATATTTACCATTCTTATTCCCAAAAATGGGGATGAAATCCTAATTTCACGTAACGTGAATACGTGATTTTGTTTAACTTATACTAGAAGTAAATTGAATAGTCACGTAAAGTTAGCATTCTAATGAGGAATCGTGCACTTTGTCATTGCACGTTTCTCAGTTCTGCTGTGTTTAACATGTTCCACGTGACTGTGTAATTGAGTATCAGTATAAGTATGAAAGGTGTTCTCAACAATTCAATTCATCTTATATCTGTGTTTGTGTCCTCCAGTTTCAGAATTCTGTGCACGTCACCTTAGATCTTTAGGGGGAAATCGTGACAATGGGGGATAATGCCTGTCTGACACATCACTAGCCGAATTAACCGGGAGATGAGCCTTTTCTCTGATTGAGAGTGGACACTACGCAGGCAAACTGCCTTTTCAGGCACTATAACAGAGTTCTGTTTTGTAAAAAAAACTTTCAAAACGTATGTAAACTAAATACTCAGAAACTAACGTTTGATGCGTTTTGTGTACAGTTCATGAACTATATATACCAGAGTTCTTTTTCGTGAAAAAAATAACTCTCAAAACAAATGTAAGTGAAATAGCGAGAAAATCGTAACTGTTAATACAGTTGTTCTCGTTTATTGTTATTGTAATGAAATCGCAAACTTTGTTTATGTTCCGAAAGTTTTTGCTCCGTCAGGCTTTTCGGTGCGTCATGGTGGAATCGAAGCTGACACCAGTGAAACATCGAGATACAACGGCGCTGACAAAAATATCAAATACACCAACAACAACTATTTTTGCCGCCACATAATTCTTCTATTATAGAATTACATAAAAGAAAGTGCGAATTACAATAACCATGAGTCTCCCTCCCTAAAACATATACTGCTAACTGCTAGTCAATTGCACAGTCACGAGAAACATGTTAAACACAGCAGATTTCAGAAACGTGCAATGACATAGTGCACGATTCCTTATTACAATGCGAATTTAACGTGATTATTCAATTTACTTATAGTATAGTGATAATTTCATCTAGAGGGTAGTCAAGAAACACTATTTCGCAACAATTTCACGTGATCAAATCTTGATGTCTTGAAGACTTGCACTACGCTTACACTTCCGTAAGGAACTAGGATGTAGTCTGTAAATATTATTTCGCAACTTGGTGTCTGTGTAGTTTCGGAAATTCCGGAACCACTCTCAATCACAGAAAAGGCTCAAATTGTTTCGTCGCGCGGCGTGTCGTATAGCTTAATCACAAAAAGGGATTAATAGTCGATACGCATAGATATGACAAATTTGCCCATTTTATGGTGTCAAGCATGTAGCCACTCTCAATCACAGAAAAGGCTTATCCCTCGGAATTAGGCAATGTCAACACAAAGCTGTTCTGTTCAACTGCCATCTCCACTGCTCCTTTGCGCGCTTCCCACCTTTCCCATACTGGTATAGCTCTGTTTCACACCTTCTATTCCGTATATTACCTGTATTTCTAACAATCTCGAGCATACTGTAGGATATTATAGACCTTGTATTAAAGAAGGACGATTATGTGGTCCAATCGTAACGCTTCAGTCCTTTAAACCGCAATATCTTTTTCAATTGCAGTTTAAAGGACCGATGTAACGGGATTGGTCCCGATAATCGTCCTTCTTTAACTAGAAGTCAAATCAATAGTCACGTGAAGTTAGCATTCCAATGAGGCATTGTGCACTCTGTCATTGCACGTTTCTGAGGTCTGCTGTGTGTAACATGTTTCACGTGACTGTGCATTTACCTCAAAGTATACTGTGTACATCCAATGTATAATTTTTTATCCACCTAAAGTAGTTTATAGTGGGATAAATATATAAATATATATATATATATATATATATATATATATATATATATATAGTCTATCACCAGTGTATCACTGTAAAAGCAGAATATTGCGTGATTTATAAGCCCTTTTCTCAACAGTTCTTGGCGTCATGTTTCTACAACGTTCCAAGTAATCTCTCTAAATCCGTGGATTAGTGTTGTGGTATTATCGCGGAGTGATTTTTGTGCGTGTGCTACCTCTTGATGCGAAGAAACGAAGAAGTACCATTAGCTTTGTAAACGTGAAGTTACATGAAATGTGAGAACTCAGCCAAACTATAGTCTTCAAAATTTCTTTGCACTTGTACAAAACAGCAAATTTCGAAACGTGTAATTCCGAAGTGCACTTTTGCTACTGTTTTTTATGTGAGACTACATGGAACTCTAATAAAGTTGACAGTGAACGGTTTTTTTTCTAATCCAATATAGTCTTTTCCATTCCTACTGCGACTCCTACTCTTCTCACAACCTCCGTTGTAGTTTGATGTTTCACGAGCTTCGACCAAAAGTCAAACTACAAACACAGCGGGATAGAGCAAATCCCATAGAAAGTTTTCCTACCAAAATCCAATGATCCTTGAAATACGCCGCGGAACTCGCCGTTATTTCTGGGCTGACGATTTCAAACGGTTTCGGTTCCTGTTCATTTTTTCGTTCGTTTCTCGAAATGGGAACCAGTTTTGGAACGAGTCCGTTTTTTCTCGGATGGCATTGCATCATTGAACAGCTCTTTTTCTGGCCAGCCAAACACGATGCTGCAATCCGATCAAAGGTGATACGATTATCGATCGATTTACAAGAATAATCAATAAAACGAATGTAAGTAACGTTTCGCATTAGGTCAAGATGAGACTGTGTTTTATATTTCTCCCTCTCTTTCTCTCTCTCTCTCTCTTCTTTCTCATTCTCTTTATGTCTTTTTTCTATAACTTATCTCACTCTTTCTCTTCTTCTTTCTCCCCTGGCCTCTCTCTCTCTTTCTCTGTCTCTCTTTTTTTTTTCTCTCTATCTTCATCCCCCCTCTCTCTCTTTCTTTCTCTTTCTTCTTTCCCACTCTCTTTATATATCTCGTCTCTCACTCGTTCTCCCTTCTCTCTTATTCTCTTTCTCTCTCTCTCTCTCTCTCTCTCTCTCGCTCTTTCTCTTCCCTCTCTATCTTTCTCTTCCCCCTCTCTCCCTTACTTTCTCTTTCCCTTTGAGAACAGTCAATTTGACCGCATTTTGCTTCCTACCCTCCCTTCGCGTACTATTTTGTGCCACTTGCCCTTTGAAGTTACGAAACCGTTACAGATTTTGTTTGATTTTCCCGGGGTTATCTGATGTTTAATCTCTAAAACCTTCATAGAGCAACTATTAATAAAAAATTTATACGTTTTACAATATTCTGTATTCAGATTATAGTTCTAACATTCGTTTATATATACCTTTTAATGAAATATAAAAATGTACAATACTAACTACAAAGTTTGCCTGATTTTGATACTGTTACACCCGTTCATGCGATACCTTGATTGAAAGAACATATATTATTCGCTGTGTTTTTGTAGTATATTGAGCGGGCAGAGACTATCCCATCTATTCCAGCAATGTCAAACGTTGCGAAACAAGACGATGAAATGATGTCTACTTCAGATGAAACTCCCGGGAAGATGAATTACGAGGTAAGTAGGAAAAAGAGGGTAGTTGGGGGTTTGTTACAAGTCACTTCTATGGTTTTTGAGTTTTGTTAATCTTCTCCCTAATACCGTTCAGCTAGAAACAAAATGCAATGCTTTTTGAGACTAAAAAACCGTAAAATATCGGTTATTTTTCTGGTAAAAGCACAAACATAATAATTTAATCGCGTTTTCAGTATTTTTCGCTGTGTTCGTCTAAAGGACTGCTGAAAATGAGTACGGTAGTTTCGAGGAATTTAGCATTTGGGCGCGTATATAAACTTGCCAAAATATAGTTGCCAAATATTCTACCCATTCCATTAGTTCTTTATGTTCGCACACACACCACCGCATGTGCACACCATTTATAGTTCATTAAATAAATTGTAATTTATATCGATTCACTATTTCCCAGCACCTGGATCTGACGTCAGTGACCGCCCAGGAACACAATCTTCCAAGTGAAATCAATCGAAGCAGCAAAACAAGGACTTCTTCTCATACTATGGGTTAGTTATTGTGATTTTCAGGAAATTTACCAAATAAAGTGTTCTACCACGACTAAACTAGATTAGAGCTAGTGTTGCCGTTGCACTGGCTCGCCAGTACTAATGTTTTTCGTGATGTTATAACTGAAGCGAGTGAATTGAGCACTATTCACTTTCTCTAATTTCTGAATGGAGATAAGCCTCTCAAGTACCAGGAAGAAGCATTGTATGCATGTTACCTTCTTTGTGTGTAGTGGGTGTCTAAATGTTGTTCAATGTCAGCTTTATAGTCAGTGTGGATAGGTAACAACTTCACTATGGTCACGCAGAATATCTATATCGTCGTTTGGGTTTTTGTCCTTGTTAAATTATATTGGATGAGCATGATTGGTGTATACAATGTTATGATACTGTATGGACGTTCGTTTCGAGCTGAAATCTGTCTGGCTTCTGTCAACTGAACTTGTAGGTCGTAGGTCTGATGTGATTTTGTAGATAACTGTTTCTATCGAAACCAAACACAACGAGGAACGATAATAATAGCTATAGTAACGCCCACTCATCTAAGAGTATTCGTGGGTTGCACTTAATATTGAGTTTTGGCAACGTGTGACTGTGATTATATTAAAGCAAGTTTTTCCATTCAAGTTCGTGCAACATCATGATTCCGCAAAGTTTTCATCACAAATCGGCTAGTTTGCCCTTCCCTTCCGGACAACTTTCCTGTAGTAAGTATGATACTTGCCCTCGAAAAGACGTTCCTTTGAAGTAGAAAGTGCAGCCCACTTGACCCCGGACTATTGCGCCACATGGCTGTTTGTGGCGCACGCTGTTCTATAATACACCCACAGGTCAACAGGGATAATTAATGGACATGCAAGTACATCCCCCCCCCCCTATCCCCCCCCCCCCGAACCGATATTAATCTTCTCTTCCATCAAGCTCTACCAGAAAAAGAATGGATTGACGCACTTTTTGTGAGCAACGGGTTGTAGCGTAGAAGCCAAGTGTGGTACCGAATATCGATTGATATAGGCAGAATGTGGTACCGGTAGTAGTTGTATTAGTAGTAGTATGTTGTATGTCCATACCCCAGTATTCCCAGTAAACTTGTCCAAATGGTCAGAAAAGTTCGAAAAACGAGCCACTTTTACGCCTAAAACAGGATTTGCCTATTTTTTATAGAAAGTCTTCAATTTTCACGTAATTCAATGCAAAAACGGACTACTATTTGTCTCATAGTCGGACCTTACTGGAGTATGAGCTGAATATTGGCTGATGCGGCTTCTTCTATTTTATTACTTACTTCATAATTGGTTCGGTCATTGTGGACCTAGCAATCCCTCAGTATTCAGCTCATCTATCAAAACGTTTTTATACTGGTTTTGCGGAAATTTATGGTATGTCACCGAAAAAAAAGAGCCACTCACCAAAAAAATAGCCATGTTTCAAACTAACCCGATTTGAAGAGATTACTCTCTAGAGACCTAGTTTTCAGGTTTTCCCTTAAAGTATAGATTATCCAATAAATAGTCTTCTCTACAGTCCCTGGTTCGGTTTTATTCGTTTCATTTCATCATCTGAAACCCGGCACCGACACTATTGGAAAAACGTCTTCTTGACACATTTTGTTTCCAAAGAACAACGTTTTGTCGATTAAATCATCATCAGTTTCTTTGGTGTCGGCCGACTATTCTGTGTTCCGTGAAAGAAGTATACAGAAGTTTTCTAGCTCATATCGAAAGTTTGGGATGGTTCGGAATGTGATTGACTATGTCGTTGTTCACCATTTAAATAGGAGAAGTATATTAAATTATGCTATTGTAGTTTACTAACCTCACAGTACCCACCCATGTAGCATTCAATCCTTCACAAGCTAAGTGTTTTGCCTAACTTGAATATTTCAGAAAAGCTTTCTCTAACCATAGTGGTCGATTTGTCCCTGCAGCCTTCAATTAAGGCTGAATATGACTTTGCCATCAGAGAACAAACGTCATTTTCAATATTAAATGCATTAGTTTTCTGGGAACCTTGGTTAAATATTCAGGAACATTAAAAAAGAGCTATTCCGATGCAAAACCAGGGAAAATTTCTGTTTTGGATGAGAACCGAGTTAGTTTTCCAGGAATAAAAGGACTTTACAGGTGTATGAATGAGAGAGATCTTGAGTAGTTTGTTGGCAATATGGCTCTAGTTGCTTCTCAAGCGGTCAAGGTTGTTTGCAATCCCAATAATAGGACGATACTCTAGCAAAGCGATACATCTCCCCACCCCTTCTATACCATTAACCGACAATAAGCACTTCTATAACTACCCTTTTTATTGGGTGACATTATTAATGTGAACCATTTATCATAGTTCAGTTTAGTTGTGAACTACAGCGATTTTCAAAGAGCTGGAGCCGATTAATACATAATACTACAGTAATTTTACGTTAATTAAACAGTCCGGGAAGTGTTTTAATAGTTTGAATGGAGTTTCGGGTTGTTCTCAGTTTATTTACCGTGTGTGGTCAACGTTATCTCCGTTGGGTATGCAATGCGGAAGTAAAATTTTTCGAATTGTTTAATTTTCGAATAGGTCGTATCACTACCAAATTTTCCATAACAAAACAAACTGAACTAATGTGATAGTATCCGTTCATGTAGTATGGTTGTAAATACCTAATTTTTGAAAGAGGTTTGTATGTTTTTCTTTTTCTTTTGAGTTAATGTGTATCCACCCTTAGATGTTAGATGCAGTCTAGCTATAAATGGACCCTATTCACACTCAATTCCATGCCATTATGTGTTCCCGAGAAAGCTATTTCGAGAAATCAGGTGATAGACTAAAAATATGGCATTCAGTTTAGGAATACGTGGAGGTTGACCCTTTTTTACGCTTCTTGTTTTTCGATAAAGGCCATAGACCATAGTCAACTTTTGTACCACTTATTGAATCATTATCTTTTTTTTAAAGTTCACGCGATTTCACCGATACTAAACGAAGGGAATTTTTTTCAGCAGAGGCTCCAGTGGAAATATCGTTATTTTGTAGTCGTTCACGTTTTCCATGATTTAAAATCAAAAACAAGTTTGCAACAACTTTTTCTTATTACTTTTTCGATCATTTAACGATTTAACCGGGTTCTTTCTTCGTTAACCGCATTCCTTTCTCGAGTTTCTAATGGAATTTACCCAAAGAATGCCGCTAGCCAGTTGCCAGGTGCTCTGGGTGTAGCCCGCACCCAGCCCGCACCCTATCTGTCCTCGTTTGTCCCCGTTGACCCTTGACCCCAGGAATGACCCGATTGACCGGGTCATCCCTCAATAAGGCGGGTCACCACCAACACACGCCGCCCCGCCACTCCAAACACCTAACCGGCACGCACCAGTGAGGCTATTCTACGAAACAAAGCCTATTTTCGACATTTTCTGACTATTCGGACAAGTTTACTGGCCTATGCTTGCCGGCTCCATCTTCTATTTACTTTGAATTGTTTTAATATGTTATTTAGATGAATATATACATTTTAAGCGTTTTACCTTATCAATTGGACTTAGTCACATATGTGAGTGAATAGGTTTTTCAAATTGGCTCAAGCCTCAGTAAAATTTAAATTTTTCTGGATGAAAAATTATGCAACTTATCTATCTTAATCGAGAATGTTGTTCTTTCAAAGATTAGTCGGACTTCTACATGTCACGTGAAAACTGTTTACCTAATAAGATGAGATCCTAGTTACATACTTTCCTCATCCTAGTTACATGCGCAAATTACTGGGGCGTTTGTTCATTCTCACATTGAAAGCTGCTTCAGTTTTCTGTTTGTAGGCATTTTAAAGATATATTGAACTGAATTGTCTTTTTGTGTGCGAATAGCGAATTTCAACTCTAGTGCTTTAGGATCGTGCGGATGCAAAGTTCGATAATTAGGCTCTAATCATGACGAGAACAGTTTTATGAATTGTGACACATCTGAGTGTTACGACGAAACATTATCGAGTGTTTTATGAGCGAAAATATGACAATTGGGTGTAAATTGACTGTGCTTTTTAAGTTTTCTGGCTTTACGCATAGTTTCACTGAAGTATAATTAGAAATACGTATGGGTGTACTGTAAATGACTAGATCTCTGATCTATCCCTCTTGATAAAGTCTTTCCTTTCCCAGAAACTATGGCATCACTATATAATACTTTACGAGAATTAATAAATGTAAACAAAGTATTATTAGAGTTAGTAGAAAGACTGTAAATTAGATATCGGTGATATTTGTCGCTTGATAGAGTCTTTCCTCCCCCCCAGTTGATGTTGACTCTCCCTGTGTGGACCGGCCGTGCCACTCGGCAGTGCTCACCAAATATCGCAGGATCCCCCCCTCTCTCTCTCTCTCTCTCTCTCTTTCTCGCTCGTGTCCCGAAATCTGCGTGTCCCTCGGTACGTGTGCTGGGTCAATAATGAAGCGATGCGTCTCGTCCTCTAATTGTCGCCCTGACGACCTTTCATTTATCATCTTCTCTTCTCTTCCACTCTCTCTTTCTCTCCCCCCCCCCCCAGGTAGATCAAGGATCAGGTTGTCATAAATATGGTTTACAAACCAGCAGTATGTAAATTATGGAGCGTTGGAGAGGGTGGGGAACACCATTTCGGAACGATTTGACGTGATCTAGTAAATCTTGAGTCTTGAAAGTTTGCAACCATAGCCCTGCCTATTTCCCATGAAACAGTCAACTAGTTTGACAATTTCAAGATTTCGTGTAAAAACTATTCATAAGTTTATAATTTATTACAAACTTCGATGTTGGTCTGCTTGTTTTACTGGCCATGTTACGAACACGTAATTAGTACACTTTATCCGCAACAACCCCCGACTCACAGCTGTTATGACGCTTTGAGGGGGGGGGGGGGGGTTAGTCATACTCTAGAAACCTTGGCTTATTAGCTTGTTTTTGGGAGAAGTCTCGAGTACGGGACTATTTTGGATGTGAAACGAGGTTATTTTGGATATTTTGATAGGAAAACTTTTCATAGTGATCGGATTTTATTGATGTATGTTTCCATTACCAGTGATCAGTTGAGAGTTTTGGATCTTCTAATTTCTAATCTGTGAAGAGTGACGAGGACTATATTTTTCTCGAGGCACGTGTATTCATGTATATCTAATCCTCCCCTCTTATCCCATGTCGGGACCATCATTCTTGTTATTCGAACCAGCCTCTCCTAATTTTTGAATGAAAATGGAATGGAACAGTAGCATGTGCAGTAAAAGTCAGTATTTCTCGATTAATCCTGTCTAGCGACTAGAGAGGAAACAGATGAGTATGAAAAGTATCCATTTGTTATAGTCGCCATTCTCCTCATAAAGACATCAGAGGGTTCAATTGATTGAGCGATGCGGGGCGAGCGGTCGTTGATTATCTGCCAGCAGGCGAGAGAGTGTGTAGATCAATGATACGCAGACGAACTGGCCGCTCGCCAAACCCCGCCCCTTACAAAATCAATGGCACGGTGTCCACAACGGTTTGACAAATCCTATATGAGATAGTGTTCTATTCAATTGAAAGCTATTGTGGTACTCTATTCGGATCATTTCTTTCCTAAAAGAACTGTTAATATGATATTGTTCGATCATTTTGTTCAAATTGTCCCGTTTCTCGTAGAGATTGGAGTCATTATTCACCGCTTGACCATCCCGCCCAAAAGGCGCCATAAATTTTGCCGCAACCCGAACCCGCAAGAGGTGTTTCGAATGTGTATCGATTGCTTGCTGTCGGCGAATGATCTAGATATAGATTGGAATCGGTTCCATCTTTCTCTCTGCCTATCCCCCCGTTCAATGACGATATGACACTGCACACGGCCCGCCGCCCGCTCTATTCTTCATTCAACAACTAGCAATCGATATTCCGGTATAGAGCGGCTATTGTTGTTGTTTTACACTTTTGTATACTGATTTATACATTATTTCGAGGTCTCAAGACTGTTTTGGAAGGATTGGGACTTTTTTTGGTTAGATTGGATAGTTCGAGGATGTTTTCATGTGGGAAATGGGGTGGATTACGCTAAATCTAAAACTTCGGATATGGTTTTGTTTTTCGATGGAGATGGGGTCATAGTGGCTGAAATTTCAGTTTTCAATTCTGTACAGTAGGAGTACGATATAATTTTTGAATTAGTTGATTGGGGATTCAGTTTGAGATTGTTTTTTTATTCTGTTCAACTGAAATGCTAAAGTTTTACTTCACGTATTCTGTAACATACTAGTTTATTTTGTTTTTCTTTCCATTGGGGATCATTTTAATCTAAAAGTGGGAAAATAGGCGGAAAACAGCTGATTGATTGTGAGCATCGCAGCACTGCTTGGCGACTAATGATATTCGCCGCATTCACACTAGAGGCAGCCCGTTATTGCTTTTCCGGAATGCACAGCTAGTTTTTACATTTGCTCATTCATTCATATGATTCTAGGAGATTAGAACAATACTGGTGGTGAAGAGACTTTACCTGTTTTTTGATATCTTTCAAACTAATATGAGAAATTGAAGCAGTTTTCGATTAGAATAGCTCCTTTTTGGTGTATGCTACTTGTAACTCGTGCGATGATAGGAGAAAACGTAGTTTTCTAGATTTTTCTACACTTGTTCTAATCTTACAGTTCGGCAAAAATTAGATATAACTATTTCCTGTCGTCTGTATGTAGTTTGATCATTCTCCGTTGTGTAGTCATTCCCAGTATAGATCCGCCCCCTTTTATTCCCAGGAAGAAGAGCCAGTTCCAAAACAGGAATTTCGACTGATCTTGTCTGATCAGCCACGGCTAATGCACAATGTCACTAATCCCAGATAGAAACATTCGTTCGATTCCTTCAAAGTGAGAATGGACCACCCATCGAGTTTATTGAGTTCTATTAATACAATAAAATTGATATAATTCAGAATTAGATATAAACAAAGCGGACTTTTAGAAACTATAGCTTAATTGAATGATTGAGATATGATAAACTCTGCGATTTTAAATCGAAATTTTTGATGTTTTCTCGATTTTGTCCAGAAGTGAGCCCGATTTTTATGACTGTTGGGTCGACTTTTCCCACAATTTAGCCAAGTTTTCTAGCCTAGAAAACGGCTAGAAAACTATGTACTACCCTTTTTTATATTAGCAGAAAAACGATTAACTACGATCTACGACGATCAACAATCATTGGAAACTATGTATCGTATGTAAAGAGGTCAAACGCATGGCTCATCTCTTAGCTGACAGCTGTTTTTGTGCAGTGAGTATTGGTACCAGCCGCACCATCTCAGTTGGGGGGGGGGGGATTAGAATAGGTCACACACCTTGGGCGAGAAATCGAAAGGGGGGATAGCTTTGGAAATCAGACCAACTTGGATTGACATCTCATTTCTGGATATGTCATTCTGAGAGAAACGGTTTTTTTCTTGGGTGTTTTGTTTATCAGTCTAATGCATTACTAGAAGTAATGCATTAGATATATGAATGAGACGTGAGAAAACCAGGTGGTCAATAACATAGATACATAGAACATAGAACATAGATACGAATAACATAATGACATAAAATAGGGAAAACAGGCCTACTTTGTCGTGTGCTCTCTCTCTCCCTCAGTCTATATCTCTTCCTCCCTATCTCTCTCTCTCTCTCTCTCTCTCTCTCTCTCTCTCTCTCTCTCTCTCTCTCTCTCTCTCTCTCTCTCTCTCTCTCTCTCTCTCTCTCTCTAAGAGAATCAATGAGTGTGTGTCCCCGAATTCCAGCCCCCTCTTGCACTACATTTCACGCGACACCGCCGTTCCATTTCGCCACCAGCCCGGCCTACTATTTCGGTCCCCAATTATCGATTGATTCGGCTGGGTTTTGATCTATTGATTGACCATCACTTAATAGATCAAAACAATCGTTATAGCTATACTGTGAGCATGGCTTGAAGAACGGAACACTTAGTCATTCCAGCCGAAATTTCATTGCTGTGAAAAGTGGTTATAATTTACGAAGAAGTGCTTCTTTGAACAATTTTTTTTGGTTGATAGTTTATATGGCGCAAAGTGTCGATTACCTATGTGGCTATGTGCTTCTATTACATGTATAATTGAAGTTTATTCTGAGAACATAGAGAGTGCACTGATTGATTAATTGTCTGTACTTTGGGGGAAACAAGTAGAGGGGGGGGGGGGGGGACATTAACCAGTATTGATAGGGGATAAGAAGGGGCCCGGTTTCATACGAACGGGATTAAAATGTACATGATTAGAAGCACTTTTGTTGTTCATTGTCTTATAGGTTTTAAGAAGTAGCGAAGTTTTCAGATTTAGTGAGCTTTGACGTGCTTATAGGATAGAAAATGGTGATAGTGTGATTACTTTGTGTAAAAGTTCTCGAATAGTGCAAGTTTTAATCGAGTTTGATCCCAAATCATCGTTGGAATTCGATATTTTGTAATCAGGTATCAAGTGTACGGGCTTGGTGTGGCCTTGGTAACCTGTAACATATTGGATAGGAAACGACGGCATTTTCTATTTGTATCTGTGAAAACTATAGTTTTTGTGAATTTTATGTAAATTTAGATAGTTTACAAGTTTACATGAGAGGGTGTCAATTACGCAAAGCTTATTGTGACCAGCCGGTTACTGTTTGGTAAAATCAACTAATTTCATCAAAAGCACTGAATTGGAAGTGGGATTCTCTCATTTCTTGGCTCATTTCGTAGAAAACCAACTAGAAAGTTGTAAGTTGTTATAATCTTGAAAATCTGTGATTCACACTAAGCGTTCAACTATTATCTATGTAGGCGTCAGGGAAATGTCACCAAATTCAGTGCAGTCTACATTTCACACTGCACGCAACGAAGCAAATCAATTGCCATATTGCCTCATCTGTAGTTTATGAGAAAACTGGCACTTCGCCGTGTATTTCATAGGTATCGATTTTAGTTTTTTATGCAGGCGCTTATTCAGGTTTACGTTCGTTGTTTTTCCATATTGATGGCGTTTATCGACTAAAATGGCAAATTGAATAGTTTTTCCGTCGTGTATTCAGGGGAGGCATTTTTTTTATTAGATAAGGCGATAAAAGAATGAAAACCTCTCTCTCTTTCTACCTCTATCTCCCCCTCTTTCTCCTCTATCTTTCTCTCTCTCTCTCTCCCTCCCTCTCTCTTTCTCTCTCTCTTGTTCTCTCTCTCTCTCTCTCTCTCTCTCTCTCTCTCTCTCTCTTTGGACGGAAACTCACATTTAATTCCCCCCTCTCTCTACTCTCTCGTCTTGCCCTCATTTCCCAGCCCCTTTAGTCTCGTTTCCCGCCTTCTAACCCTATTCCCCTCTTTCTATCTCCCCATGATTCTAACCCCGTTCTTTCCATTATTTGTTGCAACAATGAACAATGAATGAACTAGTTTCCAAATAATCGATACTTTCTGGTGCTGGAACTGTAACATTTTAGAAAACAATCAAATCGGGTGAAAAACGTGTTTTAACTGTTCATAACATGTTAGAAACCAGGCCAGTAGCATGTTAATACGGGTAATAAAAAAGTTTTACAATTTTTCTTAATTCATTTAGATAGTGTTTTAAGTTATTATAAAATGGAAAGGGGTGTTACATTATTTGATTTTCGAAGATGTTCAGATTAGTTCAGTGTGTTCCTGTGATATTGCGTCACTTGTGTGCAGAGATTAGAGAAACATTGTGATCCAACTACTTTCAGTAACTAGGGTAACCGAAAAAAAAATTCGGTTTTGCCATTTTCTGTTTTTGTACTTTTGACTGAAAGGAAATGTTTTTTCGAACAGCTGCTTTTTTAGTTGAGTAGAATTATTTGTACCCACCTGGGATTCAAGTTTTTAATTAAAAATTTCAATTGAATTTCAAGGAAGTAGATTATATGGGGTCTACGGTATATAGATGTAACCATGTAACAACTGTGTCACATTTAAGACATTCAAAATTATAGAATAAAACTACTTGTAATTTTATTCCCTTGTTTACAAGTAAAATACATGGTTTAATCGAGTTTTGTAACTGGAAACAGTTGTTTATATTTAGCGGGCTTAGGACTATTAGCCACAGTTTAGCCACAACTTGGCTCTCGATGGCAGTCGGAGATAATTGGGGTCACAGATAGCCACCAAGTGCCCGGTAATGAACTTACGAGAAGGATAAGCTTCAAACTGTTGAAATCATATTATGTTGTGGTGCACTTAATTTTGAACAAAATATATCATTGAAATCACAAAATGAAGAGGAATTACAATAAATGGTTTATACACGTTCTCTGAAGGTTTTGAGATAGTTTAAAGTTAGTTTCACAATCAATTATTTCCTAGTAATCGTTATCAATTATTCATGATGGACGTCTTTGCGTGCCAAACCTTCGGTAACTGATTGTGATGAGTAGCGTGATATGTGACACACTTAGACGTTAGTGTAGGTTGATTAAGCCGTGGTGGGCTCTTGGATTAATAGTCATTCATTCAACATAATCGCTCGATATTTATTCTTTACACTCCCCGCAACTAATATTTCATTTCGCAGCTTGCTATTTTTCATGCCCAAACACAGAGAAACCCGGCTATATCTATCAAAGTCTCTTACATCTTGGTTTTCATATAAGATTCAGTGTATTATGAGAGGAAGAATCATGTTCTATGGAGGTTTGTCATAGTTATTCGCTCATAAGATGTAGTTTTGAACAAAGTTTCCGCGAATTATGGAAGCAACACAAAGGTTCACTCATAATTGTTGTTCTGTGTTTGTAGTTTGATTCCTAGTGGGGTTAGATTCGTACTGTTTGTTTCAAAAACAGAGGGTGCAAAGTTGTTGATTTTTAATAGTCAGACGAATACTTGAATGTGATAACCAATTACAGTCATTATAAAAGTTCAAACTTCGCATCTCAAAGCAGTCTTTAACATTTAGAATGAGATTATTTCGTTTTGCATGTAATTCAATTGCAATGTGTAATTCATACTTTGCCTTTTTTCAATTCCGAAATTCTAGCTCACGTTAAACTCTGTCTCTCACTTATACATACTTCAAATTAGAATCATCCTCATTCTGCATGCTTGAATGAGTAGTGATAATAATAATTTCCATACTTTCCTTTAACTTTCTTGTTGCCTCGATGTGATGATATCCCTAGCCATATTTCTAATAGGTTTGTATACTTGAATGTTACTCTTTTGTTTTGAACATGTTCCTCTTTTGTTATACCCATGTATACTGTTAGTCTGTTAGTCAATTTCACAGTCACGTGAAACATGTTAAACACAGCAAAACTCAGAAAGGTGCAATGACAAAGTGCACGATTCCTCATTAGAATGATGACTTCACGTGACTATTCGGTTTACTTCTAGTATACTTAGTCATGTGTATGGTATAACAAAAGAGTAACAATGTTATGTATCTACATATTTACTGCCAGATTTCATGATTTTCTTACTAATGAAACTATTGCAATTAATTTTTTACAATCATTCAAAAGTATATTTCGAAATCTACCCTACGAAGAAACTCGCCTGACATTTTCCTTTCAAATGATACATTGCTTATAGAATTTGGTCGAGATTCAATTTTTGGCGTCTATTGAAGTTATTCTTGCAAGGCGGTGAGATTCGAACTTCAAAAAGCTACCGCAGTTATAACAAGCTTGCGACGCATGACCCTTCCCTGTCCCTAGGTGCCATTCTGGTGGTCGTCTATTCCAATGCAGGGTGTAATTATAAAGTTGTGGCTAATAGTCCGGGATCCATATTTAGCATCTAAGCAACGGTTCCAGTCTCACAAACAGTATGTTTTCACTTTGCCAATTGGAATTTTTCTTTGTTCAAGCAAACGGCTGGTACTAAGTTTTGATCGTCTGTCAGTAAGGGGGGGGTATATAGTTCGTTTCATCAATCGATGACTTTTTACCGTAATCTTTCGAATATTCAAAGGCATTTTTCTAAAAAACAGACGTAACTTTAGCTTTTTTTGTTTTCAAAGCTTGTAGTAACCAATGTGAAAAACGAAATCATGAAGTTTTAACTATTCACAATACCATTAAGATATGCAAATTCACTTAAAAGTTTTATATTCTTACTGTAGAGGGCTATTGTTGCGTGAAACAGACTATAGTATCATGTGACCTGGTTGAAGTAGTTCGTTCTGTGATATAGTTCTTATCGGGTCTCCACGTAATCACAATGATCTTTGCCTCTAATTTGCACGTGATATTGTTTGTATTTTATAGTTTGTATAGTTTAGATTTAAAGAGAATGTAGTATAGGAATTGGCTTACATTTGATTTTTTAGAAAGCTCTTCGTTGTAAGTTTAATCATGTCTTGTTTCTTGCAATTGATGTTAAGTGGTAGAAATACCACTTTTCTCCCAAATTTGACCAAACTTTTCAGTAATTAGTTTTGAAGTTTTGACCTAAAATCTCTTTTAACCCATTTCTGCTCATAATAATTCGGTGTGTCCCGGATTTTAGTTAAGGGCCGCGACAATTGATTTATTCATTGACGTTAACAATGCGCGTGCGCCTGACTTTTGCGAGGAGAGATAACAAGAGAGAGAGAGACGCAGAGATAGAGAGCGACACGTGACCGCAATGGATAACTGGTAGAAGATGGGGAAGAAGCTAGTAACAACTACCCCCCTTTTCTTGTTTTGGGGCGATTTAGGGGTGGTTTTGTAGTTTGTTTCGTTGGATTTGGATGGCTCACGTGAACAATCGATTTTGATTAATAGTTATTAATACATTAAAATATCACTCATCTTATTTTCAACAGAATTGTAGAAAAAGTCATCATCTCTTGTTTTTTTTCGGTTTTTGGTGATACCAACCTTCCTCCATTGTTCATTCATACTAACCTTAAATGTCAATGACTGTTCCCTTTACGGCTTGTTTTGACGTATTGTTTGGGAGTTTGGGCGTTTTCTACCATTTGACGTGGTAAACATTGAATCATGCTCAACGGTACTATAATTTTTGCTGTGTTTTCGATTCAAATAATGTGATATAATAGATTTTTCCAATAAGATATTCTGAATAGAAATAACACATTCCGAGAATATTCCTGACGTGGAGCATAAATGGATTAATTACATCATTCATTGCGTTTACAGCGAATTTAGCAATAGGGGGGGGGGGTGTTTAATAGAAGTATGCATTGATCATGGAATCCATTAGTTGAAAACTTTACTAACATTTTGTATAGCATTACATTTATAAATGATTCAGTTCGTACAGTTACAGTCATTCATAAGAATGTCACGATGTTGTATAAAATGTGTCAAAAATTTTCAGAATTTTTTAAACACTATGTATGAATGTATGTAATGTATCTTTTCGTATGTTAAGTAGGTGTGTTAATCCTCTTTTCTCATATTCTCAAAATCGGGTTTCCCCTTGAATTGTATTGAAATGGAACCAGTTGTATCTCTCAGTGCAAACGTAGAGGACACATTTCGAATAGTTGCCAGGAGCTACTGGATACATTTTGCGTTGCGTGGTTATTTTCTTATTTATAGGGAGGGTTAGCGGTTTTCAGTGATATACTAGTGAGTAGTTTATACTGTGCATTTGGTTGCAGTGGTTTAGAGTTTTAATGGTAGTGTCTGTAGGTGTTCGAGATTGTTTGTGATGTCTGGTGGGTGGTGGCATCAACGATTAACTGCCAGCCTGTAACCTGTAAGATTCTCGAGTTCTAACTGTCTTTCCTACCATCTTTTCAATCTCTCTGTCTCTCTGTCTCTCTCTCTCTCTCTCTCTCTCTCTCCCTCCCTCCCTCTCTCTCTCTCCCCCTCCCTCCCTTATCCCCCTCCTCTCTCTCTCTCTCTCTCTCACTGGAAACATCAATTCCTGCCCCACCACTGCTCATTCGTCTCATTCATAATTGAACAGTGCCCATTACATATTGCCTCCTTCGTGGGCATTAGGCTGTCCCTCAACTGGCTCATGAATGGACGATCCGCTTATTCTTCGAAACGAAACCCGTGTTCCTTTCAATTATGTAGCGTTTAATAAGTTTTAATAGAAAATAACCTAGTTTTGTTCGAAACTGACGTGAATTCCGTGTTCTCCACCGTCTTAGACTATTTTATGTATCTCCCGTAGTCTGTTGCATTCATACCCCCCGAAAACCGGACTACTTTCTCGCCGAAAACATGAAAATGTGTCCAATTTTGATACAAAATAGTTAATTTTCACAAAACGGACTATTTTTCGTCGAGTAGTCGGACCTTCCTTACTGGTGTATGCCGGCATTACCATGTGGACTCGTATGGTTTCTTCCACCCACTTATAACCCTCTACAGTAGTCTGCTGAAACATCCAGGTCGAAGTTTGATATATTGACGTTTTTGGATTTTCTCCGAATTTTGGAAGTGCTTTCTACACGTTTACTACTACAAAATCTGAAAATTTTAAACCGAAGTGATAAATTATTGATTAGAGAAAGCTTCCTGAATATTCGACGGATTACTGTAGAAGGCCATCGATTAGTGAAATAGAGTATATGAGTTGAACCCGCACGTGTTCCAACCAAGTCCCGAACAAGTGGATGTTTTTAAAACAACCAAGTTCATGCTAAGCTGCGTGTTTTACATTGTACTGTTGTACTTTATAGTTTGCGTCTCCATCACACTGTAGATGGTAGCGTACACAGTTTTTGTACCATCTCCTACACTATGTAATGTATTACGTATTCGAAATTTCATATCATGTATTAAGTATGAAAAGGTTGTATGTTCCCCAACTTACTCTTCTATTCTTTCAGTGTTGCGTCGTGGTCGAATGCGTCGTCGTGGGGGCGGAAGTAGTAGTTCGGCGTCCACCTCGTCGTCGTCCGACCCTCGACCTTCGCCGGAGGACACGAACGGACCGGACGGACAGCCGGCCGACGATTCCGGAACGGCAGCCACGCCCAGTCAGGAGGGATGCCTCAGGAGGTTTGTAGTTTTGTAGTTTGGTCTTGACGGTCTTCTTGTAGTTTTGCGCGAAATCTGGGCGAATTTTCGGCTTTTGACGCAGTGAATAGTCTAATATTGTGGTAAACCTGGCGAATTTGGGTTTATCACCAAATTTGAAGTACGGAGTTTGGTCTTGTCGCAGTTTTGTGCGAAATATGGTCAAATTTGGGTATTTTTGACCCAATGAGAAGGCTGGCTGTTGTTTTTTTAGATATAGTCAGTAACGAGAACTCAGGAGGTTTGTAGTTTGGTCCGGTAGGTTTATATGTAGTCAGTAACATATGTTAATTCGAAACTAGACGAAAATGTGTAAAGTAACCTTTTGTTGCTGACTAAGGCGTAGGGCACATGAACCCGGGGAAATTCGGTACTTTTCACGTATTCCATGAAATCAATCAATACTCATCTATCACACGTGGCCACAGTCGAAAATCAGGGGACGGCAGATAAGGTTTGGCAAACCGAAAAAGTCAAGGGGGGGGGGGTCGTTTTTGGTCCAGAGGGAGTTGAAAATTGCACGTTTTCGGCTTCCACAACGAAACTTCGCAAGAAGTTTTCTGTTTATTTGTTGGTATTTGACTTATTTCTCTTTTCAAAGGGGAGGGGGTCGTATTGGACTTGGCGTTAAACCATTTTCTGTTTTTTATGCCGTATATATTTGGTATTCTTTCAGATACGCATTGCGACGTCGCCGTTCAATTCAGCAAAAGGACGAGGAGGGCTGCTGTACGAGTAGTCTCGCCGCCACCGCCGAGGTAACCAATTCTCTCTTTCTCTCTCTCTCTCTTCTCTCTCTCTTCTCTCTCTCTCTCTCTCTCTCTCTCTCTCTCTCTTCTCTCTCTCTTCCTCTCTTTCTCTATCACACAATCTGTTGTTTTTACTGAACTGTTGCCAGTTATCTGGGTTGCGATACAGCACTTGGCCAAAACATGAACTAGGGCCTGACCAGTTTACAGTCTGCCGGGGGTTGTACAAATTATCGATCGAAATCTCATGGGGGGGGGGCAATATTATACTAGAAGTTGAATAGTCACGTGAAGTTAGCGAGTTAGCGTTCTTATGTGGAAACGTTTCTGATTTCTGCTGTGTTCAACATGTTACACGTGACTGTGCAATTTACTAACAGTGTATGTATAAAAGAGCCCGTTCTTAGATTTAAACACGTGAAAAATAATGATTTCGCCTCGAAAGCAGATATGTTATCGTTTTCGGTGAAAAAAATGCCCAATTTTCGAACATGTTGAGCATTTTGGGAAGAAATTCGATTGTTGTTATTGGAAAACGAATGAAATGACTGCATTATCGATTGAACATGTCTGTCATACACAAGGAACATTTCAATTAGAAACACGGCAATGTTCAGTTCAGGGCTATTCTCGAATGACACAGTCTGTGTGTCTTCTATCTCTCCTTCTCTCTCTCTCCTTCTCTCCCTCTCTCTCTCACTCTCACTCTCTCTCTCTATCCTTCTCTTCCTCTCTACCTTTCTCCATCGCTCTTCATCTCTTTTGCTTTCCTTTCTCACCCTCTGTCTCCCCTCTTTCATTCGGTTCCTCTATTTATTTTTAGATTCTCTCTCTCTCTCCCTCTCTCTCTCTCTCTCTCTCTCTCTCCTCTTTCTCTCTTTCTCTCTCTCCCTCTCTCTCCCCTCCCTCTCGAAATCTATGTGTTGTTTCATAGTGGGCGACCTTGGCATGGTGTCCCGTGCTGGCCCGTTCGCATATTGAATTGAAATACACGTACCGACACGCACTTTCACAGGGGGGGGGGGGGGTAGAGAGAGAGAGAGGGAAAGAAAGAAAGAGAGAGAGATAAGAGGGAGGGACTATTTCAAGGGGGGGGGGGGAGGGGGGTGGTTCTATCATTTCATGGAGTTCCCGCACTTTTTTTGGGTTTATTGCTCGGAAAAGAAGTAATTGGGGTGTTCAGTTATCGATTGCTTTTGCATGTTCAAGAGATGGATATTGATTTGTTGATCGTGTGGGGAGAGGACTTATCATATATATTGTGCTTATTATTGTTACATCCTCAATATAATTGAATAATTATGTTAATTCCAGACGATACAACCGATAATCAAGCGATTCAAGCCCGAGTCTCCCGGTGAAGCCAGGAAAAGGTTGGTTTTCGAAATTATTCTCTTATTTATATAATTTCGAACATTTAGTTTAGTAATAGTTTCTTTTTCGTTATTATGTTTTCAACTGTGAAGTTGGAGCCGTTGTTTGTTATTTCGAAACAGTAGTTAGATTAGAACTTTAAAAGTGTTTTGTATGATGATTTTACTAAAGCATCTTCGCCTGTGTGCAAATTGTAAATGAAACTGTTTTAGAATTAGTTTCTATTTGTATTTCAGTTGTATTCAATCTTCTTCCCTCCTCGCCCCTCCGACAGATGATATTTGTCATACAGACGGATTGCCCGAGGAAATACTCCTAAAGGTAAATCTTTTTATTCTATTTATATTCTTATAAAGTTTAAATGTTTTATATGGAACGCTTATATGTATTTAGATTTAGAGACGTTTTATACATCGAAAATCTGGAAAATGACGTATTTTAATGAGCTAATATATCTCAGTATTGCAAGAGAGTATTGAAATGGGAATAATGACGCAACGTTTGCTTTTTGTTCCCCTGGGACAAATTCATATTTAATATATATTTGTAACATGGTTTTCATTAATAAAGTTAGTAGATCAATAACTGAATTGATTTTAGTTTTAATTCGTTTTAGATCTTCGGTTATTTGTACGAGGGAGATCTGCTGCAATGCTCTTCCGTGTGCAAACGATTCGGTAAAACCGCCAACGATCTTTCCCTCTGGTTAGTTTATTTTTTCGGGTTTTATCTTTTATTAAAATAAGTTCTTCTTGTCTTTAGATACCGTTATTTTATACATATTCATTCTTGTGCAGTGTATTCTTAGTGAACATGCTCGATTAAAGTATCTGTGGGGGTGTGAATCTCGGTAGCTAGTTGTACCTAGTTACCTAGTTGTATACCTAACTAAGGTACTAGGAACTAGGTATAGAGGCTAGAGTTGTAGTTGTAGTAATATACCTAGTTGTTCGTATACGCGAGTCTGGTCTGACTAGTCGATGATTCTGCATGAAAAGTCGAACGATTTTCTCGTTTTCGGCGAGAAAGTAGCCCATTTTCCGACAACTTTACTGTTGTGGCATGGTTGTTCGTCATGTCTCGTGGACTCATGATATTAATATTATTGTTATTAAAATTAACATTGTTTCGATCAATCATCATTCGAACCCCTTTCATTTTCAGGAAAACGCTGTACCAGCAGGCGTTCGAGTACACGGTCCCCCTGTACCACAAATGTCACGGGAGTTTCGAGTTCCGCGAGCCACATCGATGGTCCCGGGACAAGGCGGCCAACGCCTGGAAGGAGAGCTTCAAGCAACTGGTAGGTCACGGGCAGGGGGTTGTTTACTTTGTTGTGGTAGGTCAAGGGGGGGGGGTTGTCCGGGACAAGGCGGCCAACGCCTGGAAGGAGAGCTTCAAGCAACTGGTAGGTCACGGGCAGGGGGTTGTTTACTTTGCTGTTTGTTTATTTGTTTATCTATATGTTTACATGCAAAATGTAAGCAGGGGCAGTCAAGCAACTGGTAGGTCACGGGCAGGGGGTTGTTTACTTGTTTGTTTACATGCAAAATGTGAGCAGGGAGAGTAAAACAATTGGTAGGTCACGTGGAGGGGGGGTTGTTGGTTGGTTTGTTTACCTCTTTGTTTACATGCTAGAACGTAAACAATTTGTTGGGCTGTCTTTGGCGCTGATTTGGAAAAGGAAAAAGTCCATTATATTAAGCGTTTACAAGAATTTCGAGACATGAACGAAATTGGTTCGAGTTCAGACAAACCTTGTACATTGAGTCAAATTCACAAATAAAAATCCTGATTTACCTTGTTGTTTGTTTGTTGTTCAGTTGTTTTCTCTGTTGATTGTAAAGGGTTCCTGTTCCAGCGTCACGGAGTGCACGTGCGTCCACGCAAGTCGTTCATCTACGAGGGTCAGAGGGGGAGGAGTATGGTGCACTTCGACAGAATTGACGCCGCACTTTCGTCAGTTTTGTTTGGATTAAACATTTTATTCTTCCTTTTAAAGTTTGTAAATATAAAAAGTTGCGATATAAACTATTCTATAAACTTCCACCTTTGAAATGGAAAATTGGTCTGGCATATTCCATTTCAGTGGTTTTGTTTTCCTTATTCGGTTTTTGATGGCCTCATAAGTAGAGTTAGAAGGGAGCTATAATGTTAGCATATTCTTGTTTTTTATTATCGACTTTTCTAGATTCCTGGATGCTCGAAGTGACGTGGATAAGCTGATTTTCCTGCACACGGGACACTATTTTCCCGATCCGGTGGTTATCGATTCGCCCGTTCAATTGATCGGAGCCAGTCAGTTTTAGTTTTATCAATAATAATAATAGTAATAGGTTTATTCCATATTCACTGGCTACGGTAATAACCTTAGAACCCTAAAGGGAGTTGGTTTCAAATGAGTATCTATCTGAAAAGATTCCAGTATTGATCTGGTTCGTGTGTTGGTGTCGAAATGGGTTAACTGCGTCTAAAGGATGCGTATCGATTGGTGTGGTTAGGCTGGGCAAGCTGAGAAGTTGAGTAGACATGGGTGCTAAACAGCTAGTTGTATGAGCTTGTCAAACTTAGATTTTTTCTACGAAGAGTGCACTTTTACTGTTTCTAATAGCATGGGGAGAGCTATATGGTCAACGTTTGTTAACTCTGTGAAGCATTTGATAGTATTTGACATTCGGGGACTGTATAACGCTTTCTATTCCTGTTTGAAGTCGTAATATATGGCGCCACGTCAGTTCCGCGCCTCTTTCCATTTGTGTTTGTCTTTCCGCTTCGTTTCCGCTGTCGATGGAAGGCGGATGAAGTTTGGTCAACGGTTTTATGATTATTTGTGGACAGGCGGGGAGAATCGTACATATAATATGGGTAATACACTGATAGAATTCTACCAATTTCAATAATTTTGCGAGATTGTATAAAAAATGGTTTGAGGATTGTTCTTAATGCGTATGATTAGTGAGAACGTTTATATAGCCAGGGGACTAGGTTGGCTATAAATATCAAAATGCGGAAGCTATTCAATTGAAACGTTTTTTTCTGGAAATACGTCGTTTGATTCGCATTTCGAGTGATGAATGTGCACCCCAGATCTGGGTGACAGTTGAACGCGATCGCACTGGTTTCCACTGCATTTTGCCTGGATTTGACGAATTTGGTGGCTGGATTTTGGCGCTGCCCTAGTCAGTTGGAATCAGGGGGAAACCCGGTTTCCCACCCCAATACATGGAAGATTCGACCAAATGCCCTAGTCTAGCCATGTCTATATGGCGCCCTTAAAGGGGGACCGGTTGGTCTATTCAGAGGGGGAGATGCACTATTACAGGGGCGGCTGGCGACAACGGAATATGTGTGTCACCAAGGGCGAACCAGATAGTTCAGTTAGTCATTGGGCCAGTTTTGGCGGGGGAAAGATGATTGAAAAGGGCAGAGTATGGTTGAAAGGTGGTAGGGTTGCCACTATAGTTATGTGGAATACTGCACGTACAGTTAAGGGATATCAATCTTAATTATGCGCTAGCTCAATCGATATTCATGTTTTACATGGTTGTGCCGGTCAACTTGCTGCCAGAAGCAAGTATACAGCTTGTCTTTTTAAAGAAGACTATGTGGTCCAATCCCAACGCTTCGGTCCTTTAAACTGCAATACATTTTGCAATCGCTTTAAAGGACCGTTGCGTCGGGATTGGTCAACATAATCGTCCTACTTTAACTGAAGACTTTCGAGGGTGAATGATCTTCAATTATGAAATCTGGCCCGATTTATAGAGTATCTGCGCGCCTCTTCTACAATTACACTCGAATAATGGGTCTGATTGACTATTACATTAGAGGGGCGGCTAATTGCGAGACATAACTGAACCGCCGTATCATGTACCCCCTAATTCGCAGTGTCTATCTAGCGTAATCCAATACGGGGATTGTCTGACCCCCAGACAGATATACTATGCAGCGCGGTATCTGTTTTGATCTGTTTTGACAGACGATTGTATCGGGTGTGAAAAGTGGGAAGAATGTTGAGAAATACTGGATTTGCCTGATTTTATGGCCAAGTTTTGGCAAAAAGTAACATTGGGATATTTGTCGGAACGCATTGAAGTTTTAGTGTACTTTCATGAGAAAATGGGGTCTTTTTGGAGGATTTGGTGTTGTTCTAAGAGAAACTGGTGAAAACTAGATAATTTTAGTATTTTCTATGTTTTGAAGTCTGATGTCCTCATACCCCTTGGGGGGGGGACGTGTCAGACTCGCGTGGCGGTCAGTCTGGCCACACATAATATGCGGTCGTCTGACCTGTCTGCGTCTCCTCGATATGCATAGTCTCTCGCGGCAGACGGATGTCTGATCGTCTAGACCACCTGGACCACTGGTCAAACATGACACCTAGCCGGCTGGGGGAGTCCGCGGGACTGACACGTTTTCCCATGGGGGGGAGGGGACTTTTAGGGGGAGTTAGGGAGGAGTTGGACATAAAAGGACTGTTCATGACTTCTTTGAAGGATGTAATCGTTATAAGGGTCGTCTATCAACAATGTAAGCGATATCCAATTAAAACTATTGTTTCGACCAACTCACTGCATCGAAATTTGGAGTGGTTCAATGGTTGAATACATTTTCTTGAATTTTGGTATTGGTAACGGGATTGATTAATTTGTCTTATCGAAAAAATGAAGCAATGCTATTTGGGTTACGGTAGAAGTCTCGTTGTAAAGGATTTGACTGTGGTGCTTGGTAGGGGGTGCAGCTGGTGCGCTATTTAGGACACAGGTTGTAGGATGAATTATGGGGGAGAAGTCATCTATTATTATGACAGTTCGCGCAGCTCATTCGTTCATTCATTCTTCTTTATTAATTGCAAGCGGGTCAGGGACAATGGAAAGGGGCGGTGGTACGTGTTCGCTCGTTCGGCCCCGTTCCCAACAAAAACACGGGAGTTGGCCACGTGACCCCCGGGGGGCGTGGGAAAATGGAGAGAGGGGGTATTTACAGAGGATTATTGGTAGCATGGTAACACAACCCAGTTTGTAACCAGCCAAAAAGTTGGGTGGAAAACTGAAGATGAGCGGTAGTTTCAGGCTTTTGTAGTTCAAACAACATGGTTTTTAGGGCGTTATAGTTCGTAGTTAGGTATTGCGAAACTGTCACTATTTTATTATCACTGTATACTGATGTTTCCCGGGAGTAAATGCGTTTGGTGATTTGAGAATTTATACTAAACCTCATTTTGCAGGCGAGGGCATCCACATTCACCAGCGAGTAGTGATTGAGCAGCAAAACGACACCACCATCTCTTTTGTCGAGAACAGCACAGGTAAACTGAATAGTGTCGAAAAAATTATATTTTTGACCCTTTTTAGGTGCGGGGTTTTCACGAAATGTGTGTCTGGTAGTTCGTTTTCTCTTCTAAAACCAACTCATACTGATGTGTCTCATGTTTTCTGTTCGAGCAAACGGAACAGTATTTGTAGGTGTCAACTTGACATACCCCAAGATATTTGAAATATCTGTGCCATATTTCTATTAAATTTAACCCAGAAAATATAACATTGAGTTTTATCAGTAAAATAAAATCACGTCAAATTAAACCCAAATTAGGTGTTTTTCCTAGATATTCAAACTTCATTTGCATTTGTAGTTTGTAGCGTCTTTTTAAATAGATCAAATCAATATTTGTGTGTTTTCAGGTGCCTATCTGGGCCATATTTCGATCAAATTTAACCCAGAAAGGGCGGCGGACAGGGCCAGTCCCCTGCACCCGCCACAACAACATCATCAACAGCACTACGCGTTGCAGGTAAATATAATAATAATATTTATTATCTATATAATAATATCAACACACAAGCTTACATACGTCATGAATGGGTTTTAAATAAAAAACACTTGTAAACCTACCATGGTTCAATCGGACGTGTTACGTGTTAATGAATAGAGTAGATCATATCAGGTGCAGAATTTTTTGGCCAATTCACTGGAGAACCAGGTCCCTCCCGAACCGAATCGCGAACCAGTCACTGGAGAACCGAACCGAACCCACCGAACCGTTGTTTGGAACCGACCGGTTCTCCAGTGAATGCTTCGAACCGAACCGGGATAGACTCATTTTACCTTATCTACGACTTGCTTGTTTAACTCATGATTAATGTCGGTTCGGTTCGAAGCACTCACTGGAGAACCGGTCGGTTCAAAAATCGGTTCGGTTCAGTTGGTTCGGTTCTCCAGTGACCGGTTCGCGGTTTGGTTCGGGAAGGACCCGGTTCTCCAGTGAATTCGCCGAATTTTTTTCGGTATCAATCAGTTTACCTCTCGAAGCTTGTTCCTAATCACAAAAAGATTCGGGAAAACATATTTTTCGGGGAAAACAGCTGTCTGAGCGTCTTGTACTATGTAGGCTTGAACACTTTATCATGTCTGGTTCTGTTTTTCGTAATGCACCGTCTATCATCTACAGAGTTTGTTGATTTCCTGGGGTGGGGGACGGAAATGTTGAGATTGATCGAAAACTGTGGGATTCACAAAAATACTACAAACGGAAGAGCAGAATAAATATAATGAAAGAGAGGTAGTGACTGGTAAAAATTGATATGTATTATTCTTAATAACAGGTCACTGTGTTCCTGATGTATCGATAGATGGTGATAAGTCTTTAAGGTGTTAAATATGTATTGATTGATATTGATTTTCAGGTGACAGACGAGGCCTCCCCCACCATCGATCGATGCCACATCAATTCCTCGTGTTCCGTCGGAGCCGCCGTTTGTGTGAAAAGAGCCAACGCCAATCCCCTGGTAAGCGGGTAACACGTTTACAAAATGTAAATGTTATTGTATTATTAAAGTTTAAGTTAATTGACTAAACATGTTATAATTATCAATAAATCGCATGCAACCGGGTTGCATGTCTACAAAACCATTGGTTGCTTTCAAATGCAATCAAATTGGTCTACTGTGCGATATTTCGGTTATGTTAAGTGATGTTGGTTGCATTTGAGATGCAACCAGGTTGCATTTGAAAACAAGCAACAGTTTTGTACACATGCAAGCTGGTTGCTTGTCTAATTGATCTTGGTAAGAGCGGGTTTCCATTGTTTTTCAGTATATTCAGGATGGATTGAGTTGTTGTCTAGCGAGTTCCAAACGCGCGTTTCGATTCACGCATACAACTTGAACTCGAAACTGCCGCTTCTAATTGATGCCGAAAAAATGTTTTTTTTGTCGGTTTCAAGCGGTTTTTTTGGAAGTTATAAACTGAAAAACAACTTGTACAGTTCATTGATGTAGCAGCTAGCTTGTTTTTCGTAGTTTCTACTTGTAAACGTAAAATTCATATTTTGTTTTGTTTTCCAGGTGCGACATTGTTCGATCACCGACTGTGAGAATGTGGGGATCTACATTACGGATGCGGCTACGGTTCGTTTTTCAGTTGTGTTTTTGATTTTAGTTAAATCACGGTTTGTTTGTAAACTTAACCAGTGAACTATTTCAGGTTTTTCTAATCTTTTTAATGGATGAATGTTTAGTCTAGTTACTGAATTTTCATGTAATAGAAGGAGAAAATGAAATACTATATAAATTGGTTCATTCAAAATTGCTTCACAGTTGTAGATATAGATTCAATCCGGCTAAAGCTGGTCGAAACTGTACGTCCAGCTCTCAACCGCTGTGTTACTGTAGTTTGATTGATCCAGTCATATTTCAGTTGTGATTTGAAAACTGTAATACATGCAGATCAAACTACAAACTACAATTCAGATAGTTTCATTGGCAATAACCTTATTTTCTCCTTATGCAGGGTCGTTTCGAAGATTGTGAGATCGCGCGGAACAATTTGGCCGGAGTCTGGGTGAAAAACCACGCGAATCCGCACTTCAGAAGGTGTCACATTCACAATGGAAAGGACGTCGGAGTATTCACTTTCGAGTAGGTTTTGGAAAAAGCATAATTGATTTTGTATGAATTGATCAGTATAAATTGAAGAGTTTGAGTTCACAGGCTTTAATTGCTTGGTCACAAGTGTTTTACAGATGTTTATAATACGATTTTCGAGAAAAACATACAATTTGTTTGTAGTGTAGTGCTTTCTATACTTGTGATATATTGTATAGCTTATATAGATTGTGTGATGGGATATAGATTGTGATTTTATATTGTTGTTTGTAGTTTGATGTATTCTATCAGTGTGTTTTGTTGCAGATTCGGCCAGGGCTACTTCGAGAAGTGCAACATCCATTCGAATCGGATATCGGGCATCGAAGTGAAGAACCACGCGAATCCGACCGTCGTCAGATGCGAAGTTCACCACGGACAGACGGGCGGCATCTATGTGCACGAAAAAGGTACGAATTAGACTACAAACTATGAAATTTGCTCAACTTTTGTTAGTTTTTCGGTGTTTTTGGAGAATCGATAATGTTTTGCGCTCGAGAAAAATGTCTTACTGACAGGTCATGTGAAAAGGGTACGAATTAGCATCTATGTGCACGAAAAGGGTACGAATTAGAATAATAATAGTCATGTTTTACGGTACTTATTTCAGCCGCATGTTACATCATTTATTATAATACAACCAATATTACATAGAAGTATCCAGGAGTGGGGTCTGTATATGAGAAACTAGGATACGCGCACGAGTTACGAATTAGAAAATAGATAGTTAGTTAGGTACGAACTAGATGTCATTTGTACCAAGTTCTCTTAACTATTATGAGTTTTTTGTTGGTGTGTTAGGATAATTGGTATGTATCCGTTGGGGAAAATATCTTATTGACAGCGTTTCTCTCAACTATACAATTTTGTTTCCACTTTAGAATGTATAATTATCTATTTTTTGTTACAAGTATTGTTGCAGGACGAGGCCAGTTCATGGAGAACCGTATCTATTCGAACGCGTTCGCCGGTATCTGGATCACCTCCCACTCGGATCCGACCATCAGGAAGAACGAGATCTTCAGTGGACAGCAGGGCGGAGTATACATCTTCGGAGAAGGTTTCTACGCTTTTCCACGGCTCTTCAAAATATAGAGAACAAAATCACAGAACTAGATTCCTTTCCGCAATCAATTGTCAAATTTGCCGAATTTCGATGAAAAATCAGAGTTTCGCGTATTTAATGCTCCGTTGGTTTTTCTTCACTGCACTGCTGATTGGGACTTATCTTATCGTGTCCTTGTTTTAAACTCTAGTGTTCGTGTGGTCTAGGCTACTTTTCGGATCTACTATCATATAGTTTTGGTACTATAATATACTATACCATAATACTATAATATACTATAATACTATATTACTATCATATAGTTTTGGTTAAACAACTGATTTTCATCCATTGCAGGGCGTGGTCTGATCGAGTGCAACAACATCTACGGAAACGCGTTGGCCGGAATTCAAATCCGGACCGGAAGTGACCCGATTGTCCGGCTGAACAAAATACACGACGGACAACACGGCGGAATTTATGTGGTAAGGGGGAGGGGGGGCGACTTTTGTACTTTGATGTTTTGTAACTCTTGTCTGGGTCAGACAGTTTGTGGTTATACCTATTCTAATTGGTGTCTAAACAGACATACGGATGCGTAGGGTGTTTGGTGTCTTCCGCAATTTGAGTTCGATTCCACAACTTGTAATCTTCTTTCTTTATGCAGTTTCCATCCTACTTTTATGACTACTCTCAAACGTGGGGCGACTTTGTAGAATGGTTTTCTTCCAAATTAGCACTTGAATCTACCCCAGTTTCAACAACTGTCAAAATTTATTATCGAAAACTCTACTTTCCACCCAGTTTTGTAGTTTGATTACCCAGAAAAACACCTGATTTTCAATAATTGTTCGTGGAAAACAATATCGCCTCACGTATGACTACTCTGCTGTGGGAAAATCGAAAAACATTTGCTTTTCTGTGAAACCACTGAAAGTTCAGTTTTCCGCCAAAAATTGAAAAAGGTTAATTTCCGAAGAAAAGTCACGCCATAGTGCTGTGTGCTTTGGTGTATTTTTTAACATATAATTGGTTTAATTGATTAATCCATGTGTTTTTAGCACGAGAAGGGAAAGGGTCTGATTGAGGAGAACGAGGTGTACGGTAACACGCTGGCGGGTATCTGGGTGACCACCGGCTCGTCGCCCATCCTACGGAAGAATAGGATTCATTCGGGTAAACAGGTGCATATCGTTTGTGGACACTTTTCTTCCTTTTCTCTTCTCTCTTTTCTTTTCTACTCTATCCCTCACCACCACAACTATATACGAAGAAGGATCACTTGTGTTTGTGTAGTTTAGTGTTGTAGTTTGGCGCCAGTACTCACAGAATTCAGTTTTGAAGATTGCACAATTTTTGGAGTTCCATAGAAATGGGATGAGATTCACATTTTCTGTTATAGAACGTGGTTTCCTCGACTTTTTCACTTCTTTCTTTTACTGATCATATCGATTTCTATCGATTAGTTTCATTCGATGTTTGACCTTTAATCTTTGCAGGTCGGCGTCTACTTTTACGACAACGGGCACGGTCTTTTGGAAGAAAACGACATATTTAATCATCTTTATTCGGGCGTACAAATCAGGTTAGTGCAATTGATGGGTATTGATTTTCTTATATTTCGATCAGTAAATGATTAGCCGTTAAATCTGCTCGGATTTTCGTGGTTATAATTTAAGTTGTATAGTAACATAATAATAATAATAATAATAATGATAATAATAGTCTCCGTTTTTCAGAACGGGTTCCAATCCAAAAATCACTCGCAACAAGATCTGGGGAGGTCAAAACGGTGGAGTTCTAGTCTACAATGGAGGAATGGGCGTATTGGAAGGTATGTTCATTGTTGTTGTTGTTGTTGTTGTTGTGACAGATGGGTGGCTGGAATTGTTGACAAACAGTATGGGGAAGAAGAGTTTTAGGCTGGAGTTGACAGTCGAAACAAAACTGCCCATATGATGGTTTTCGTTAAGTGGGTTGTTGTTTTTATTAAGTTTGGTGGCTTCAAACATTGTTTCAATGAAAAATCTAGGAGGGTTAGGCGTGATTTTGTTAGTTTAGCAGTCATTTTGGCAGAAAAATGGTATCCATTCAATGTTATGATTAGGAAATGATATAGTTTCTATATATACTTATTAGGCATCTATGAGGTTACTTATGAATTATCGTTTCTATACATGAGGTTTCTCATGAAAAGTGTGTTTCAGACAATGAGATCTTCGACAATGCGATGGCGGGGGTCTGGATCAAAACAGACTCTCATCCCGTGCTGCGAAGGAACAAAATATACGACGGAAGGGACGGAGGAGTGTGCATTTTCAACAAGGGAAAAGGTACGATTCCATGCTTTTCAAATACTTTCTACTATATTATATACCTTTTATAGAGGACACTGTATTTAAGACTCACCCCACACAACGCGGTCCTCTGTTTGCAGAATAGTCAAACCGTAATGCGTCGCGACGCGTCAAAAAAGTGCAAAAATCGATTTGACCCCTTTCCGGTCATTGTCAGAACGTACGCTTCTGTTTCGTGCACTTTTTGGCTCGACATACAAATCGTATCCAAGACAAACAGTTTTTGACTTGCGCGAGTGATGTGCTATGAATCTGATTTCTTCTTTATTTCATTCATGTCGGATACGGTGTCCCCTAATTTCTTCTGTGTTGCAGGTCTTCTGGAGGACAACGACATCTATCGAAACGCGCAGGCCGGGGTTCTCATCTCAACAGAATCCAATCCGACGTTGCGAAGGAATCGAATATTCGAGGGAAAGGCTGCGGGGGTGGAAATAACCAACGGGGCTAGTGCCACCCTCGAGGCCAACCACCTGTTCAACAACAAGTTTGGAGGTATGTGGGGAAATAGGAGGTATTCATGACCATCGAACAGTAAACATTTGTTTTTTGGTGCGAAGTCACCTGTTCAACAACAAGTTTGGAGGTATATGATGTATTCGTAACCATGATTGAGCAAAGTTGTCTGAATAGCCAGAAAAATGCGCAAAACGAGCTTTTTTTCCGTTACTAAGTTTGGAGGTACGTTTACTTTCCAGCGGGGGTACAGCGTAACTTCACAATATTTCTAGTAGAGACGCTGAATTTTTCAATGGCAGTCGTTCATTCGAAGATGATCACTCTTTGTTTCAAACATAAGAATTTTAGAGAGGGAAATTCGTTAATGATAGGATCCTGTGAATCTTGAGTTAAGAGAGTGCATAGCACTCGTAATCGAATTCCATGCAAATTAACTTTTTTTCTTTAATATTATTCCTTATTATAAATATGTAATTTCAGGTCTGTGTCTGGCCACGGACGTGCACCCCATCGTCCGTGACAACCGCATCTACAGCAACCACAATGCGGTGGAGAAGGCGGTCGCGAGGGGCCAGTGTCTGTTCAAGATCAGCAGCAGCACCACCTTCCCCATGCACGACTTCTATCGGTATGTTACAACTTAACTATGACTAAACTATAAATATACTGGGGTTGTAACTAAGCGTTTTGCGAAAAAGAACCGTTTTCTATATAAAATATATGCCGAGTGGACCATAGTTTCAAGTACAATAGTTGGCTTGTATGCCTTTACATGCACGACTTCTATCGGTACGTTCATATTCATATTTATTTATTCCAGTTGATTTTTCTTTTGAGTAAATCTTGGTCACTTTCCTTCATAGAAGATATTACGATATTACTAAACTAGGCGTTTTGCGAAAAAGAGCCGTTTTATAAAAAAAGTGGACCATATTATGTGAGGTCGTAGGTTATAACATATCCAATCAACTGTTTGAAGCGCACTTTCTCGCTATTTTTCGAAAGAGACATCGAATTATCTGATCCAAATTTAGTAGATAAAGAGCCTTCTTTTGAATGGTCCCCAGTATAGTGTATGGCTTCAAGTACGATTGTTGAGTTTTATTTCGATCAAACATCAAATAGGCGTTTTCGTCAGTTTCCAATTGACAAAGCGGGTTTTTGAGTGGGGATTTCGGAATTAGGTTGATTTAGATATGGCTATTATTATATAAACTTTAAATTTACGGTGTCTCTGATTTCAGCTGTGTCAGTTGCAATACGACGGATCGGAATGCCATTTGCACGAACTGCATCAAAGTCTGTCACAAGGGACATCAGGTGGAATTCGTGCGCCACGACAGGTGTGTTGTTGTTTACATTGTTTGTTACAAATTAAGCCCCGCCTCCGAGAGTACGTGATGTTTTCAGTAGGGAAGGGCATTGTACTAGTTTTCTGTGTTGAGAACGTGGTGTGGCTTTCCTTTCACTGTTCAACTGTGAATTGTGACGTCATAGAAACTTTGTTCACTTTTTGGTTCCTCTCATTCGATAATGTGTAATCACACATTCTCGAATTACCTGGAATAGAATAGCGTGTGATTTCTGAATTTGAAAATCAAAGCTTCGTGTCCAAAGTCCCAAGCCAAACTATCATTGACCTTATTGTTACTGTTATTACCGGTTGAACATGATCACCGCCTCGTAACGAAGCAAAGTGAATGAATTGATATGTAAAATCAATAGGTGAAAAATGTTGATTATCGATTGATTTCAGGTTCTTCTGCGACTGCGGAAACGGAACGCTCGACAGCCACAAGTGCGTGCTTCAGACGGAAGTCCGAGACAATGACACCGTCTACGATTCCGCGACTCCCGTTGAGACGGAGACCGCTGCCAATCTGTTATGAGGCCACGCCCACTGACCCGTGCGCCCCTGGCAGGCCACGCCCACTGGACCGTTCGCCCTCGGCATCCCCCTCTTACCCAAACCGTTCGAAATACCGTTACATCTTTCGCTTCTAGATCTCTGTCCACTGTCTATCCAATCATATTTATTTTATTTTATTTATAATATAATATATTTCTTATAATATATATCTATATAAATACATGTATTGTATACTACCGTAGTCTACCTCCACGGTTCTATTGAGGCTTGTATAATTTAGGCTCCGCCCCCCGTTTCACAGAGTTTGTTTAATTATTTTGGATAAAGTCTATAGCTGTGATAATAATGCGCTTGTTTTCTCATTTAATTTCGCTCGATTTCCTTCGCTTTTCTCACAATACATGTGTTCTTCTAGTGATATGCTGTTAGTTCTTTCATGGTTTCCCCCTTTTCTCTTCGTTTCTCGAAAGTTGTGTGATGTGAGTGGTAGTCTTGTTCTAGGTATATCATATTGTGTGCGAAAACTGTTTTCTTCCCGGAAAATCGATAGCCATCTTTTGCGCGCGACTAGGTTTTGTTCATCCCCCCCCCCCCACTAACCCCCCTTCTCTTAGTTGTTGAGGTTGTTATAGTCTTTTCAATTTGTTTGCCTTGCAAAGTCAGATTGGTGATACGATTATCCTATTCTCTTCCAAACGTGCACTGACTTGTAATGTTTAGCTAATCCCCCTGGGCTCAGACCCATTCTAATGCTGATTCTTGGAGCATTTGCTGAACAGAAATAAATATTTAATTATACTTCTGTTGTAATTATTATCAAGTTTGAATAGAGAATATATCAGTTGTGAAAAATGGTTTTCGGAATGGGAACCCGAAAATGCAGTGGTCGCGATACGAAATATGGTTGGTGAATTTTCGACTGATTCAGAAGAGAATTGCCAGTAGTTGTCTATAATTGTTTATTTTGTGTGCAGACACTGTTATTCTGATCCATATCACTTTCCTTAACGGTATGTTTGACTACGTTCATACTTTTGCAGTTGCAGCTGGATGCAGCGTAAATTTTGTCGAAAATACGCGTATTGATTTTGCGCCGCTGCAGTCGACTGCAACTGCAAAAAATACACTGCAGTTTAGTTGATCATACTTTTTCAGTGGCATTTTTTTACGCTCGATTGAGCGTATTTTAAACTGACTGCAAGATATACTATTCCTATGGTTTTGTCAGGTGTAAGTATTTTGATAAGGTCTTGAACAAAAACACTGGTAATAGGTTTTTCTGATTCAGCTGTGTTTTCATGATACAATACCCCAATTTGTCCGGTTTGTAAGAAGAAGGAAACCCCGTGTTTTTGTATATTGGGAGGGGGTTGGATTTTATGAGTTTCATGGTTCACTTATGGGATTTGGATTTCCCTCAGCCTCTTTCTAGATGTCATCAATCTAGTTATCTAGTTATCTAGTATCTATCTAGTTATCAACTATTTTCGTGTTTTCCACGTTTTCCAAGATGGTTACTGAATATTTTGTGCAGTTTAAAAACAACAAGAACACGTATCGGGTGAGTCTGTTTATTGTGCGGACAGTGGAATGGTGATGGTTCCGGCGGGAGTGGCGCCGTTGAAGGCGGCGGTGGCGTCGGCGGCGTCGGCGGCGACCACGGCGAACTGGACGACTAGTTTGTCCTCCTTCGGGGCGCCGGCCTTGCGGGTTACGGTGAGGGGCGAGGCGGCCCCCGCCTCCACGAATCCGAACACCGGCTGCACCGTGTAGTCGGCGTTGTTGGAGCACTTCACCTGGAGAGGAACACAGCTAGCTAAATGCCTTGCCATTACGAAATAAAAAGGCCAGGTAATTGTATTCATAAAGTTTAAGTAAAGTAAAGTAAAAGTCAGAAACATGTTATAATGAACAATAAGTTTGAAAGTTGATCTGGAAAAAATTTCCTAGAAAAAAATTGGTTATTAAAACTTTTTGCTTGAACTTTTCATAGCTCATACACATACTGTTAGTTAGTTGCCCTGCAGTAGCCAGAAAAAGTACGACCGCACCTAGAAGAAGTTTCGATAACTAGACTAAATATCTACTAGGGTTCCGGACTCATCCATTCAAAAAATAGGCTTTTAGGAACAGTACATCAGTGGAAGCTAATAAGCATATGAAATAAAATCAATATCACGTCGAAGTTTTAATCAGTAGATCAAATAAAATCGATATTACCTTGAAGGCGAGTCTGTCCGCTCCGGGGTTGGCGAGTTGGTGAGTGGAACTTCCACCAGCGGCGGCGACGGAACACGCGGGGGGATCGGCGGTGAGGGAAGCCATTCGGAGTGGATGGAGTTTCGCCCCCCACCCCCCTTTATACCCAGTTATCACACGTTTCCAACGTTTTACCACAGGAAAACCGGGTGGGGCTTTCCGTTTTTCCGTAAGTTTTCAGGTCTGACAAAGCTGTCAAGAAAACTGGGGAAACTAACCTGTCTTGGTTTCATATTCAAACAGGTTTAGAAAAATGAGAAAGATTTCCCTGTTTTTTCGGATTAAGTCTGAGAAAATTTCGACGATTTTTGCGAACATTTTGAGTGAATATGAAAATTAAAACATGATTTGAAAAGAGTTACAGAGAAAAGACGAAACCGCATAGAAACCGAATGTTTTGATGAAATTATTACCTTTGTTTCTAATTCCAGAGTAAAACTTTATTATTCATTGAGATAAGGACCGTTTTCGCTCCACATGGAAATGAATATTTAACTTTTAATAGTGTTTATTTCAGTTTGTAAACTAATTATTTTGTTAATTCAATTTCTCGGTCTTTGGTCATACCTTCTAGCACTTCCTCGTGGTCTCCTACAGTGAAAATCATGTCCTCCTGGGGGTGGCCACCTTAGGTCAGGTGTGCGGCCAAAGACACCAACACGCTAAAAACGACTTCAAACCTGTGCCTCAGTACGCTGCCGGGCGCGCATAACCTGTATAGTGGGTGCCAAATTTATGAGTTTTTGTCTTTCGCCGAATTCGAACCTGCGAGCAAAACATTCGTAGCAGGGCGATTACCACTGCGCTATGAGAGCACAGCGCAGTCAGGCTTGGGTATCGGAAACATGTGTGCGTACACAGCGAAAGTGAAATATATCACTTACTATAGTCGCCATTTACCCCATAAAGACAGCAGAGGGTTCAATTGATTGAGCGATGCGGGGCGAGCGGTCGTTGGTTATGTGCCAGCAGTTGAGAGAGTGTGTAGATCAATGATACGCAGACGAACTGGCTGCTCGCCAAACCCCGCCCCTTACAAAATCAATGGGCATCGTGGAAACCTGCAATGACAAAGACAAAGTGCACGATGCCTAATGAGGCATCGTGCACTTTGTCTTTGTCATTGCAGGTTTCTGAGTTCTACTGTGTTTAACAAGTTTCACGTGACTGTGCAGTTGACTAACAGTATATTGTAGTCGTCGCCCACGGAAAGGCGAGAGAGTACTGTATATCTCACTTTCCGCTGTGCACGCCCACACCCACATTTATTCGATTGCAAACCTTGCTGGTAATGTACTCTGCTAGGGCAGTGGTTTGCGCTCTGCTACGAATCTTTTGCTCGCAGGTTCGATTTCGGCGATAGACAGACATTCATCAATTTGGCACGCCTTTCATTATTGAAGTAGGACGATTATGTGGACCAATCTCGTGTGTGTCAACGGTCCTTTAAACTGCCATTGAAAAATGTATTGCAGTTTAAAGGACTGAAGCGTTGCGATTGGACCACATAATCGTCGTTCTTTAACTAATTTCAGATAAGAATGTCCCATCGTCGAGAGTTGAGGTACGAGCCGGTGGGAAAAGCGAACATCCGCGTGGGATGCCGCGTGAAGAACTTCGTGTTGAGGGCGAGGATTGGCGCTGGCGGCATGGGCCAAGTGTTCCGCGTCGATGTGCTGGGGCAGAATGGAGAGGTAGGAATATTGAGAATATATTATTATTATTATTATTATTATTATTATTATTATAATCATTATTATATTATACAGGACTTCTGTTCTGTCCTATTTCCTAAGCTCTATTCAGTTCATTGTGTGTAACATAATGGTATATAAAAGGGGTTCAGATAGGCATAAGTAACGTCCTTGGACAGGTATTAACAATAAAACGATGAAGTTGTATACGGGCTTGTTCATTCGTTTGTGACTGACATCTCAGAAACAATCGCACCAATTTACCGTGATAAGCAAGCTACAACGCGAGAGAGCACGCAGGTCAATGGGGCCGCAGACAGACTGAGACCATCCGCGTCTCTGTGACCTGCACACTCTCTCGCAGGGGCAGCTACAAATCTGGCTGAGGATTGCCTGAGCCCTCAGAGAATTTCCAGCCAGTAGGTCAGCCACTTTTTTATTGGCCTGAACGAGAGAGTGTGCAGATTAGAGAGACACAGATGTCTGCGCGTCATTGACCTGCATGCTCTCTCGCTTTTGTAGCTGGCCAATCGCAGAAAATCGGCGTTAAAGGGGGGCTGCATTGAATGGGCGATTTGTCTAACGTGCTCCAATCGGAAAGACCAAAAGGCACTAGACGCAGAGCGGCAGGCGAGCGGCGCGGTCAATAATATTGGCAGGCGATCCAATTCGAAAATTTCCCTCGAATATTTTGTCTCCTTTTTATATTTCGTTGTTATTTACTGTTTTGTTCATCCTTCATGTATTTTTAGTCGGGATATTTTGAAAAGAACTGAGTTACTTTACTTGTTTCGCACATTGAAAAACCGGTGCATAAAGAAAAACGGTCGACTTCTCGATTTTCCGCTTTTCAAAGGACATTTACTAACTAGTTCTTCTTGATTTTACCCGATGGTTATCATATTGGCAGACATGGTTGAACAAACTGTAGGTTTATAGTCAATATGTTTTGTGATGAGTGACTCCAATTTGGTCTCATCAGTGGTGGATTTCATATACATTCAGCTTTTCATCTCATTATTTGGTTATTTGTCTCCCGTTGGTCTATTCATTCACTGCGTTCTATTCTCCTCAAAAGTGTATTTGAAAATACTGATTCTAGCTCTATTTTCAGGTCTAGAGCATGGATGAAATTCAGTATTTATTGGAGTGGCTCGCGATTTCGTGTACGAAGTACCTCCGCTTTTCTTGCACTATCTCATTCAGGTTAGTTTTGAATTCACTTTGTCATACCCCCTCATTTGTGAATAGTGACAGTTGTGTATGGATCGATGCTGAACAAGTAGGTAGAATTCCTTTTCTTATTTTCTAGAATTCTAGAGAAAATATCAATAGCCTTTACCTATTCTCTAACTATTTCCTTGATGAGAACCCTATTTTCTGGAGAGAAAGGAGAATGGTCAAACCGAATTTTACCTTTGATGGAACTCTGTGGTCGTTTTGTTGTTCATTAGAGAGCATACACCAGTAAAGTTGTCCGAATAGTCAGAAAAATTCGAAAAACGGTCTACTTTTTCACCGAAAATAAGAAAATCGGTCCACTTTAGATGGAAAAATCATTATTTTTGACGTGTTCACATCTAAAACGGACTACTTTCCGGCGCTTAGTCAGACCTTACTGGCCTTTGTTAGAGAGGGAACTGTCATTAGTCAGTCGTGTAATTGTATTTGTCAGTTACGAATGTCGAATGATTTATTTTAGTATAGTAGTGTCACGAATCTTAATGCTTGGAAGGCACATACTGGTGACTGAGCATACAGGTTGATTACTTGTTTTTGCTTGTAGTTTATTATTATAATAAGAAACATATTTAAGGTCGTGCATTCTTTCACTACCTAGTTTTTGTGCTTGAACGTTGCTACTGGAGAAATCGAGGCAAAGGAACTGGCTAATGTGTAAAGTGTAAGTCAATTTATCATTTTACATTTTTCATTCTCATTCTACATTTTTCATGAAAAAGCCTGTCATTTCATTTCTCATTCAGAAGTTATTGTTTTCAATAATTATATGAGGGATATAAACCTATGGGGGAATGGGGGATATGAACCTGTCTAGGGTGCTGTCGAAGGGGGGAGGCAGAGAGGAAAGGGCTTATCAAGAGAAATCGATACGTATAACTTTTAATTCGAACTAACTAACCTAATTTGCATACGGTTGACACGAGTTTGCCTGTTTTGGCGCGGCAACGTTATATTTAGGTACCCCGGGGTACCTAAACTAACTTTCCTCTCTGCTCCCCTTTAATAATTGCCCTAGCTTTACTTTCTGCCCTCTTGATCCAATGACCCTGATGTAGAAAATTATGGATCACTATTACAGTGTTCAGTGTACGAATTTATTGGGTATTTCGAATAGATATTTCTCCATTTCAATATTTCTTATTTGATTGTCGACCAACTCGTTGCGCGAACTGTACAAGCCATTGCCAGTGCTGAGTCCTAGTGATTTTTCGATGCAAAATCATGAATTTTGACGTGTTCCCGTCGGAAAACGGGTTACTTTTTGCTGAATAGTCACATCTTACTCGTGCAGTATGCAGAGTGCAGTAAGGTCTGACTAATTTCCGAAAACGATTCCCGTTAGTTCATATTTCACAATTCAAAAAGTAAATTTCAGATTTCAGGTCTCATATTCCTCCACTAATCTTCAATATGTTGGTTATACGGTTCTACGAAAGATCGTCTCTCTATCGCTATACTCGACAAATGGCTGGGAATCAATGACAATGCCATGTGAATATGAAAAGTGAGTGAATGTACTCTTTCGAAGAAGTGACTATCTATATATTGGAAAAAGTGTAATTCTTCACCCTGCTATTCTATATATCTAACTATCTAAATCTCAGGTTTTCTCAGATTTCTCACTATCGTGAAATATAAAAGCTGTATTTTTTGTTCTGAGACAATAGTCTTTGCTCTGTCTAGATAAAAAATAGATATTACCACTTAGTTCCTGCTTTTCGGACACAATTCGTAAGATCATAACCCGGAAGAAATCTGTTGTATTCAGGCCTATTTTCCACCAAACAAGTAATTAAAATTTGTCTTTTTTCTTTATCCTGTTTCTCACTGCAACTCGCCTCGCGTTATTAGTCATCTCGCGTCATTTGGTACTGTTACGCGTCGTGTCAAATAATAATGTTAAATGAGCAATAATAGAAGCTAACAAACCTATGTATGCGTATTCCAGGGTTATGTTATCTGATTCACAGTGGATCAAAAAGTTGGAGCAGTCGTCTAATATTGTGCTGTGTTCTCTGGCAACAATCGCCAGTTCTTTTTGCCAAATCGGATAATTAGTTTTCTCTCTTGGTTGTAACATGTTTTTATATCTGTGTACATAGAACTTAGATAGGTCTGGCTATATGTGTGATTTTTCCCAAATTATACAGAAAAATAATATACATATTTTCTGTGCTCTTCTGTAGAGGTTTCTGTAGATTGTCCACATATGTGGTCTTATTTGCACAATTCTCGTTCTCACTGTATTCATCTAGAGTAGTACTCACCCACACACTACTTTGCGTGGCTGTTGTATTCATTCGTTTGACATGCTTTTATGAAATGATCTCTATTTGGTTCATTTTAGACAATGGACGGTTCAAACATTATGCTGAGCGAAATGTATTTTCTCACGTTGTTACATTTACCATGCTTGTGTAAATTATTGATTTGAACCATTTGTGTCTATGATATGGCACCAAGCTACGACTGTCACGTAATTTGGCGCCACTCCAACCCTCCTCTGCGTGTCTGACCTGAGTGAAAATTGAATGAAACAATAAAAATAGAGACTTCATAGTTAGTATTTTACAAAGAGATATGTATATAACGAATCTTCCTGGTTTTTTTCTATTATTTGAACATTCGATTCTGCCCCCCTTTATTAATCGTT